>JAHRHJ020003167.1:0-253015 GCA_019776745.2 Taxus chinensis
CTAACGCATACGCCTTATGGTCCTCCTTGTTGGTATGCCTCTTATATAGCTCTGCTCATTAGCTTCCCACTCCGCCTAATAACACTACCCTTGCTTCCTGCATCTTTATACTCCCCGTCTCCCAATCCGACGGCTTCAGAGTTCATACGACTCAATTGGCTTTCCCGTTGGTTAATCTTGGACCCCACATATCATTACCGCCGACTGCCCCTACCTCATCTCGTCTTGCAGACTGCTTCGTTCATGACTTGCTACTCTTCCACCTCTCCACACTAGCTTTCCTTTTTTGTTTTCCTTCTCAATCTCGCCTACCTTTTCATCCCATACCGTATCCAGTGACCTCAACCTCTTATAATGAGACTCCCTATTTTCCCTATTTCGTCCACGGCCTCAACATATTCATCCCCATACCTTTATCAACTATCACACTTAACTCCACATTGTCCCCAGTGTAGGCCCTTGGCCACAATTTGGCTTCGTTTACCACAACCGCACCATCATCTCATCCAACCACGGATTTATCAAACAATATGGACAAAAATGCATATCTGGAGGCTTCTGTTTCAGGAGGTCGTATCACCTTGAACATACTGGCAAGTTTGTCGGGGCCTATTCCCCTTCTGTCCCCCTTCATTCTATCCTCCTCAAATGGGAATTACCACCGAAATTTACCCATTTTACCAGTAAAGAGGACCCCTCAACAACACTTGCGCTCATTGTAGACGATCTTGTTTTTGATTGTCTCAGGAGTGTATGGGGCCTTGTTTTTACTACTCCGGCACCTTTCCCCATTGTCCTTCTCAGGAACCCACCTTGGAGTGGTACAGTGCTTTAACCCGCACTCATCTTCTTCTTTTAATAACCTAACGAGCCCAATCTTTCTTGGATCTTTTCCTCCATTAACATTGCCAAGAAAAGTATCATCACTGACCTTTTATGGCCCATCCGACAATTCGAAGATAATCTATCGTAGTTTCGTTGACAATGGCGGGTGCCTTATCAACCAACTACATATGCCTTGCCTATGCTGACTTATCGAACTTTTTAAACACGCAGGCATGTGCTAAACAGCACATTTCTCCTACTCTTTTCTCCTACTCTTCAAATTCAAAACTTTTTCCGCACATTTGATGAGGCCTTTACCATGGTCTTTGGAAACTATAAATTTCAGCCTTAGAAGAAGAGAAATTGCGTTGCGCAAACAAAAACCCAATTTCCGAATCCCGAGATTCTACCAATAAACCAACACACACCACTCTCACACGTCCACTTCTTCAAAATCAAAAGTAGCTGTCCCACGATCGGTGATGGGTCCAAATCTCACACACCGTCTAATACCCCACCAAAAACCACCTATAAGTACAAAGTCGAGCCATCAATTACACTCCTTGGGAGAAACTTATGGTGTCCATCTTGTGAAAAATTCTCTCAAAGGTCCGGAGCTATCCCCTTGCCTCCTGTTAAACCCACTCGCGGGTTTGATTCTAAACCCGCGCTATACCTTCCTAGTACAAAGAAATGACTTCTTGTAACTTCATCACATTCTTCACCGCGTAAAAGGACATAGTCCATTAAAATCTACAACATGGTTGAACAAACTAGTGCAGGAAAGGTTGGACACATGTGATTAACCCTTGATATAATCCTAATGCCCCCTGCCAACCGAAATTGAAATCTTCAACAAACCATTCCCAATCACTCGTCCAAGAGTAACGTAACCAGATACTTATCCGAGTGAAGTTTTCATTGAGATCCTGAGTCTTCCGACCCCCCGCCAAATCCTCTCTATCAGAAATTTTGAATCAAGCCTCTCCACTAACACAGGAGTCCAAACTCCTTCACCACCATCAAGCCAAGCCGAAATCATGCCTTTACCATAAAAGATAACTGCCCAGACTTCTTCTCTCATCAATGAGTTCTGCTTACACACCACATCCCTACAAGATTGCAAAACGGATGTTATCTAATTTATCTATTCCCAACGTCCCTTCTAAAACTTCTACCGTCTTACTGCACAAGAGGAAGGCTCACCACTCCTTTTGACATCCTTAGTAGACGAGAAACTCTTCTCCAACATCACCAATATATTTAACCATAACAGACCCTCTCAACAGTGCCCTCCTGTCCCCCTGCCTAATTAGTCCTTCAATTCCGCCTAAATCTTTCAACAACCGGTCGACCAACTCTAATCTATTGATACAGTACCTCATCTAACCCCCGTATCACACCCGACAATGACTTGGAATCACAAACCCGTCTTTCTTCCGTACCAAATTTTACAATTCAGCTGAAGATTGTCCATTCTCCCAGAAGATAGACAATACCCTATGGAAAGGTTTGAGTACCCCCTATTCTACTCACATGCAGATGACCCGATCGGACACCCTTACCATATACCCTAAGTGTTTACAGAAACTCAAAAGTGCCGTCTGTCCTCATTCTCACACCCCCTATCTATACAAAGTAGCCCTCCACCTCTATAACCTAGACCAAAATCTTCCCCTACACTGTGGGACTCACGCAATTCCCAGTCTACACGCACCCGCCTAAGCAACTGACTCGATTTATTATAATCCAAAATAAAAGCCGCCTCTCCAAACCTATAGACAAACTCAATCCGTTTCTCTATCACAATCAAACCCATCATCCGTCCAACTCTACCTTCCATATGGGACCTCATCCCTTCCACCCTTGCATCAATATATCATACCTCCTGCGTTTTCTTCAAAACGACCTATGCCTTCTGCACCTATACCGATATCAAAGGGTATCAACATTGTCACCCCCACTATCCTGTCCACCTCCCATCACCCTAAACGAACTCCAATCATCAAAGGATTATTTTCTGTCACTCTGATCCCCTTTCTTCCGTGGTTGTTTCCGCTACCCACGTCATCTGTAGCCTTCATCATCTAACGCAGCTGAATATAGCTTCTGTCACCAAGAAACCACGTTTAAGTGAAAACCACGTGTCAACACCCTCGGCTTAAACCACCACCGCATACGCGAACCAACCACGCCCAAACATACCAAAACCCACACACCAATACCCTCATCGCTCTGCCAATTTTTTGACCCACTAAATGATTTAACCGTGCAAAATCCTGATATGTTGGTGGAGACTGCGACCATTTCCTTCCCTACCCCACCCCCACTTAGACGTTTATGACCCGTCTAAAGCCTCGACCTATAGGTTATGAGAGTGCTAAAATCTGCGCCTATCACCCACGCACACCCAACTGATGTGGATGGATGCAAGAGCTTTAAAAATTAAAAACCAATCTTCATCAGTCACCATCCCTCTAGATACAAAGGTTAAGAAGACAACTTACGAAGGGAGAGACCTTTTAGCTTCATTCCTCTACTATACCTCTGTCCCCCGTCTGTCCCCGCCTCAACCAAGTCTATCATTATTAACAAACCCGCACCCTCTTTGAAAACCATGATTTATCCCAACCATCTTCCCCATCTCAGTCTATGAGATTATATGATTAGTGTTTTGCTACTCGGGGCACAAAAAACAAGAGAAAGCTAAAGAAAGCCCACATGCGTCCTCTCTTGTCTCCATCCACAGGCATCCCTATTACACCACCCCACCAGCACCCAAAGTGGTTATGCGTGGACCCACTTATAACCTTCCGCCGTCTCTAATGGAGTTTCCCATCGAGCCATGATCAAAAGCTTCACCACTCGCCCATAAAAATGACCTATAATGATCCTCATTCAGACTTCGGAATCTCATCACAAACTCTCGTTGAAATTCTTCAAGGATCCGCAGGTCTTAACCTAATGAAACCCTTCCTGTTGCCTTCCATTCTAACACCCAATCCACTTGCTGCTTCTCTCACCACAACACCCACTTGTCCCAACCCCTTTCTGTCTCTGAACAACAAGTTGCGGTTCAGTAGTTTCTCTGAAAGATAAATGGTTGACTTTTGGTACAGCAGCAAGCCTTGACCCTGCCCTTTTTTCATCTCCCCTTTACGTCCGGGACATTCGGGTACGTCATGTTATGATTGACGGGGGGGCGCTAGCCTAAACATCATCTCTCTCGTCAAAACCTTCCCCAATAAATCCCCTCTAGCTACATACATTTGTGCCAATCCCCATCATGTACGGTCATTCCATGACGCTATTCCCTCTCCCTTCGGCAAACCGTTATCCTCAACATTCGGTAGACCATGTACTTACCTGAACTCTTACGCTTCTATGTCTTGAGGGGAGATTCCAGATACCATATATTATAGGGTCGTCCTTGGATCCGGGCTAATGGGATGCGTTCCCCAACATTAATGATTCTCAATTGAGTACGAGGGTAATCCTACAACCGTCAAAGCTATCCTCCCCCCTTCAAACCCTGCAATAATGTTACCTCCCCTAATGATGTGCTTGTCCCCATCAGACACCCATTCTTCAGCCCAAACCATCCTCCTCAATGTTCCTCAACCATTTACTTTCAACCCGCACCTACGCCTTCACTTGATGAAACACCATCGCAAAAAACCCCTTCCCTGTCCATCAGGGCTAACATCCCCATCCGCATACCCCTTAGTAGATGTTTTTTCAATGCCTTACGCTGGAGAGTATCCCTATATAATGTAGTTCTTTCCATACCCCCAGAGTAGGACAAGTACATGCACATCCCCTGACCGTCGTGTGGGAAGTAATCTCTTAATACGGTCCACCCCCGTGCACCCAACCTCACGTTGGGTTGTTGACGCATCCTCCATTACCCGAACCCCTCTTTGGTGTGTTTCCCTTAATCCAATTTTCAAATACTTGGACAATATCGTCCATTTCGCCCTCCCTTCTTGACTCGCTTGCTTGTAAAGGCTTTGGTTTGGTCTTAATGAACAAGGCCACATACACTCATTCCGTACTACACGCAAACACAATGATTTTCAAGTGGTCGTCAGTTTTCCTTTTTCCTTAACACCTACACAGGATGAACCCCGCGTCGTGTTAGTTGTCTTCTAGAAGACAACGACATCCCCTACCTAACCATCATCACCCTTTGGAACCTCGTCACCCACAGAGTCGAAAGAGTCCCGAATCTATCTCTCCTAACTTTTTTTTTTCATAAAATGCTATCTTCCTAGGTCCTTCAATTATCACGCGATAATGAGGACCCCTCTTCTATCCCCCTTCTGTATCCAGACAGATTGAAGAGGACTCACCTTCAATTAATGTTGTTATTGTTCAGGATGATGACCATCCTCACTACCTTGGCGCTTAATGACTCTTATATTCAACGTGCCTTCCACTGAAACTCAACCATGCTAAACGAATCTACTATACTACAGAAATCAACATCCACATGGAGGAGGATCCTCACATTGTGAGATCAGACAATCCTTGACACATCATAAGAGTCGCCTTTCCTACTACCTTTCTCTCCGTGCTCGCAACCAAGCTTTTGCTTGGTCCTACGCTGACATGGTGCCAGGAATTGAATCCATGACATTGCCGTCCATAACATTACACTAAAACCTGATCCTCCTCAAGCCAATTAAACAGAAATTGAGAAAAATGCATCCACGCATTGCCCTCTTGGTCAACAGAGGAGGCTTCAACACTCCTTTTTGTTTCCTTCAATTCTACTATTGACTATCCTCCAATGGAATTTCTCTAAACATCGTACCTATCACAAAGCGACGGTGGGACTTCGGATATGCACGGATTTCCGGGATCTTAACCTCACTTGTCCCTAAGGAATTGACTTCCCCTTACCTATATTGACTCAACTTGTTGATCTCACTGCAGGCCCCATGAGATGCTCTCTCTCATGGATGGCTTCTCGGATAAACCAAATGTTGGTTGCCCCTACCAATCAAATAAACTACCTTCATAACTCCTTGGTGAACGCGTTCTGTTACCGGGTAATGCCATTTGGCCTTAAGATGCTGTGCAACCTATGGCAGGGGGCGGGCTATGACCTCATTTTTTCATGACATTATGCACACTATCCTTGAAGATTAACGTCGAGATCTTCTTGGCAAAATCTAAACATTGTGTGAACATCTCGATGTTTTAACCATTTATTTTGATCGCCTGTTGCAATTTATTTCTATCTACTATCCCTCCTTCAACCAAAGAATGTGTCTTTGGTGTCCTTTTCCGGGAAAATTCTGGGCTTATCATCTCTTTTTGCGTGGCGTCGAGGTCGACCCATCCTAAAGTCAAGCTATCCTAGAAATGCCCCCCCACCTACCAATCTCAAACAATTGCGATTTACAAGGTAAGCTCCAATCTATCCGACTTTTCATCTCCCAACTCTCTCTCGATCGATGTCAACCCGTCCACCACCCTCCTAAAAAGGACTTGATTTTAATGGAGCGAAGATTGCCACCAAGCGCTTTTTGAAGCTTCTCAAAACTATCCTTTGCAGCCGGGGATCCCGTCTTGGGAGTCCGGGGGACCTGCGTGACTACCAGCGCGCTTTCTACACCTTTATCCTTCCGCCACTGACCACATCTTTAAGGGGCATGCTTGCAACAACATCGTGACTCCAAGAATCGAGACAGCTTTTTATTATATAGTCTACTTCGGTGGACTATGAAACTAGGTATACCCATGTAGAAAAGTTATGCTTAGCCCTATCATTCCGGGCTAACCAAACTCGTCCCTACTTCTGAAATCACAAAACTTTCGTCATCACCAACACGGACCCTAATCCATTACATGTATGCCAAACCTCATCTAAATCAACGCTATCGCCCTATTGCTCATGCTCTCCCTCGCTGACCTCGACCTTGAGTTTGTCAACCAGAAATCATCAAATGACAAACAATCGCAACCAACTTGCGGACTGGCCCCTTTATCAGGGAACAATTTACCATTGTTAAATTCCCGACGAACCAATCGCACTCTTTCACTCAGGGGAGGCGTATATCCAATGACGGCCTCTTCTTTGATTTTCCAATGCAACCGGCAGAGGATCTGAGTGTTCTCATTCCCTCTCGACGCTCGAGCCATGCCCTCTCTCATTATTCCGACTCGATTTCCCTGCCTAATAATACAGTGGAATACGAGGCCCTTGTTCTGTGGTCCCCAAGTTGCGTTACACTTAGGTAATCAAATCTATCAATATTTTTGGCGTTCTCAATTGGTAGTCAATCAGTTATGGGCAATCTACCAATGCAAAAATGAGGAACTTCAAAGTACAAACACTACGTGGAATTCACTTCTAGCCTTATTTACTCGCTATTCTATCCAAACCCTTCCCCGATCCACTAACACATTTGGCGATACTATGGCTTGCTTTAGCCCTCGCAAATTCTAGCTTCATCATCAACTGAACTCTGATATTTTTGTCTTGTTCCAACAACTCTTGGCCCCATCTTATTCCATCCCCGGTTTTGTACGATATACTTGTCTGCTAACGACTTAGTCGCAGGATACGTGGTATCACTCAATTCCACACAGACTACCTTACAAACCCTCTGTTCTCCTTCTGACCTTACTAGTACTGGCAAACGCGTTTCTTAATGTGTTTTTCATTATGTAGTTATGGGGGGGACTCCTTTATAACAATGGCTTTTGATGGCAATCCTCCCTTTTGATGTCGCACCGGTGGCGGAGTCACCCATACCATCAACCAGGTCCATGACAATCTGTGCGGACATTTTCGTGCCTTCTTGTGGTCAAATTAATCCTTCTCTTGGTTATTATTGCCTACTCTCATACGATTGGGCTCACGAATATGTT
This sequence comes from Taxus chinensis, assembly GCA_019776745.2. Taxonomy (NCBI): domain Eukaryota; kingdom Viridiplantae; phylum Streptophyta; class Pinopsida; order Cupressales; family Taxaceae; genus Taxus; species Taxus chinensis. The sequence continues at coordinate 7,708 of JAHRHJ020003167.1, forward strand.
AAGTGTTGTGTTATGTGTCAACACACACCAACCTTCAACATACTCCTAGCCACCCCCACAGTCTCCCGGGAACTTTGGCCTTTCTCTCACATTGGGGTTTAGACCTTTTTGGTGAGATTCACCCGTCCCTCTTCGCCATGTCAGTCACCCGATGATTATCACAGCAACTCGAATAATTACACAAATTGGTGGAGGCATTCCACTCATTTCATCCAAAAAGAAAAAATTTAGAGTTCATTACCACCATATTATCTGTCGCTTTTGGTGTTCCTCATTGCCTGATAACAGATAGATGGAAAATCTTTAAAAATAAGTTATTGTCAAGACCTTCTGTGACAACTACGTTGGTATTAAACTTAGGTCTTCTCATCACCTACTATCCACAAGCAAATGGACACGCCCAATCTCTAATAAAACCCTAACCAACATCTCATAAAATTTGTCAATATGAGTCTAAGAAGAAATGGACGATCCAACATCCCCTTGCCCTTTGGGCTTATCGTACTAAGCATTCGTACCTCTCTACAATGCTACAAACCTTTTTCTTTGGGGGGGTATATGGTACCGAGGCTTTCCTTGTCCTCTCTAAAACAAATACCTCCCCAAGATATCTCGTCAGGATATTTTCTCACCAATGAATGATTTCCGCCAAGAGCGGTAGTCCCAATGGAGAGCTTCTTGAGAACGTCGTCTTACAGTCTCGATCACCTTCAATATATCAAAAACTGTATCAAGCGTGCTTAATGATAAGCGACTTCATGAGGCGTACCTTTAAATTTGGTGATCTTGTCGGCCTCAAATAGAATCAACATGTAACCAAACTGGAAAAAGCAAACGTGGAAATTTGCTCTAATTGGATTGGGCCTTATATAATCACTCCACTATGGATAGGTTACTTATCGTTTAGAGCTTCACTTAATGTAAGCCAAGCCTGAACCCCTAATGGCCTTGCATCTTTCGTCCTTCTACTGTTGAATTTAGTGTTATAATCACTTCTTATCCACCTACTGCTCGTCTCTTAGCTCATTTACCGCTACATACACTTTGTTTCCCTACATCGCCAAATAAAATCAAGCTTCACTTCTTTCTCACCTCCCCTTAATTCCTTCCCATTTTTAGTCTGTCATGACTTCAAAGTATTAATACAAACACCAACTTCTTATGGATTTTCTTGAGTCAAACTTCCTACCAACTAATGCTTCATCTGCAAAAGAACTCTAGCTTATCTAAATTATATATCTTACCTGCTCCCCTCGACGGACACTCTATGCCAAACTATTGCTGCTATCATATATTAGACTTCTCCCCGAAGGCCATCCTATGCACTAAAAATGACAGCTGTTTACTATAAATAGACTACTCCCTCGAAGGACACTATACAGTTCAGCCTTTATCAGAAGCTTCCCTCATTGATCAGCTTCGTGAAGACCTCAAGAAATAATCCAATCATTATCCCTTGTAGCTTCCCCGTCCTGATCATTCTACATTCAATAAATAAAAGCCCTCATTCAAAAGAACTTTTGCGTCAATGACTTGTCCTTATTTAGGTTAAGGTTCCTCTTCCTGTTCAGAACACTCACTTTGTAATAAGTTCTTCCTTACCTCCGTCTATAGCCATTCACCTCACCTCACCATTTTTTTCAACTTCAAGGGACGTACGTACACTCGATATGTTGTGATCGATACCACTCTTTTCACCTATTGACCTTCTCTTCTAATGCAATCTGTACCTTAGGGCTTCATCTCATTCTAACGTTATTATGTGGTTTGTGTTTAGTTCTTTTCACATACGAGCATTCTTTCCCCTCTTTGCCCGCATCTAGGATTGTGTGTTATCTTACTCCGGACATGTTCCCACTACTTGGTAGGCTAACTTTTTGCTTCCCCTTATACCTTTTTACAACATCACCAATTCATTATTCCAACACCATCAACCTTACCTTATACCAATTTAATATCAACATTTTTACCAACCACAAATTGCCTAACCATACCTAAATTCACCTCTCCCTTGGTCCTAGGAAGAACTACATCGGTGTGAGGCCCCCTCCCCCTCCTTGCTTTGTGGCAATGGGCTATGTAGGCGCACTTCAGAGACATGGTGTTCTCTCCCAAGGTAGCTCGACCATCCCCTACCATAACCTATCATGTTGGTAAATATAAATATTTTTTTGTATTTCTATTTTAATCACATTCCTCTTTTACCTTTTTCAAACAGCCAACAGTCAATGAACGCATTCGTATTATTATCATAACTCAATCAACATACTATCAGTCTTATTTAGATGTTAAACAAATACATCCCTCTATCATCGCACGCAGGTCGGCATCCTTATTTATTCTGATACCTATTTCGGCGTACATTTATTCAGACCCTCACGCCTACCTGCACCATTGTGATGACCGTGATCGTCGACAGCCTCTCCCCAGGCCCTCGCTGTCCTCACAGTACCATGGCTATTTTGCTACTTGCCCCGCTGATCTACCAATTCCCTTGTAACAATCTGAATACCTCCTCGCATGGAGGGAATCACCTCTATCTCCCGCCCGTGACTCCACAACGCTACTAATCCTCTTGTCTCATTTCAAACCGTGTTTGAAGCCGCTGACTAAACTCTGGCATTGATCTCTCTCTGGATGTAATCACAGCTATTTCCAGGGCGATCACGAATACACTTCACAGCTCTGCTAACCACCCACCAAAACCTATAGGCCTCTTCGTTCGCATCTATTACCTCCCTGTTACGTCTGCTACCCTACCGAGTCTTCAGGACCTCCTCTCTGTACCTAAAAACATATGAGAAACTCCTGCTTACCTACCCCATAACACTCACCCCATCCCAAAACATTTCTTATCACCTTTTATTTTTCATCTCTATCCACTTAACTTCTCTCATCCTATTCATAAAACATGCAAGAATTACATTACAACAAAAAAATTTACCTCTTGGGATGCAGCAGCTTGAGGTGGAACCTTTCTTCCCTCTCGTCTCTGCCCGCTGGATGTTTCTCCTTGTCTCAGCCATGTTCAACACCCTCTTCAATATAACTTGCCTTTTTGCCTTCTTAATCTCATCCCACAATCACTTTACCTGTCTCTTTCCTCCCTATCACTCAATTCTCCCAATGCAATTATCTATATTAGTCATCAAACAACGTCACATCCTTCATATTTAACTAATTGCATGAATCTAAAAATAAGAACTCAAGTTGCCTCCCAAGCTTTTCTATTTTTAGAAAATCTCATTTTAGCGTAACCGATGTTGGTTACATAACCGGTATCAGTCATATATCTACCAGACATCGGTTAGCTAACCGATATCAGTCATATGTCTCCCTTTACTTAAACCTAGGCCTTTTCTTTAGTTTTTGCAAATTTTTGGTGGCGCCCGTCTCTTTTCCCTGCATAACGACATCGTTATCAATATTTGTCATCAGAATCCCATCAACACATATACATATCATCAAAATTTCATCAACATCATCTATATACATTAAATTTCAAAAACCATTGACAAAACACATGAGACATTTTAATATATACATCAAACCAATCATTATACACACCATGTGGATCCAACTCATCATCTATATACATTAAATTTCAAAAACCATTGACAAAACACATGAGACATTTTAATATATACATCAACCCAATCATTATACACACCATGTGGATAAAAATCATCATCTATATATATATATATATCAATGTCAAAATATACAACTTGCCCTACATGGGGGCCTCTGTGATCTAAAAATAATACAAAGCTGGCACGCATGCCGTTGTCTCTGTCATAATCTCAACTCGGCTTCACAGGCCGGTCTCTCATGTCAAAAGTATACTCGGCTCCCAGGCCGAGTATCAGCTATACAAAATGTACTCAGCTCGCGGGCCAATATATACAACAAAAATGAATAAATAAATAAATCCTATGTGGGCACGTAGGCCTCTATATACATATCTCGGTCCGCAGACCGGTGTCTATATCTAATAACAAAAATCCATCTCCACTCCCAGGGATGTCTCAGCTCTCTCCACCACCCTCGGCCTGTCTCCCTGCTGGTCCCTGTGCTGCTCTCGCCTCCTCCCTGTAACGGACCCACCGGCTGTGGCTGTGCCCCCCTGGGATCTTTGGCTCTCGAGATGTCTCGGCTCTGTGCGCCGCATATGGCTGATAGTCAGCCCCCGGTACCATCGAGGACGTCCTGATAATACCGGGCCTCCGCTCTCGCCTCCATATAGTGGGCCCGTGCCACCATGGCTGGTGGGGCTGGTCCCCGACTCCTAATAGCAGTGGCCCCTGCCCTGCCGGTACACCCTGTGCCTGTGGCAGTGTCTATACCTGTACCTGTACCTGCGGTGCCTACGGTGGTGTGCTGTGCCTGTGGCAGTACCTGTGGCTGTGCCGGTGCCTGCGGCTGTGCCTGAGCCTGTGCCTGGGCTAACTACCCCTGTAGCACCCCAATCTGTGCCTGTGTAGTAGCAAGCTGCCCCTGTAATAACTGCACCTGTCCTAAGAGCGGTCCCTCTCTACTATAACAGCCACCAAATCTGGCTATGCGGGCTGTGCTCTCATAGCTGCTCTCTGACCTGCCCACCAAACCAAAAAGGCCCCTGTCACTCTGACATCATCCACTGTATCGTTAACCGGTCTCTCTGCTACCCAATCTAGGTCAATGGGCTACGGTGCAGGAAGTGGGGCTTTTACATCATCCCTCTGGTACTGTGGGAAGGAAGGTGGCTCATCCTGTCATAAGCCCAACTGCCGTCGTACCCTCTCTAGGGGTATCCGCTCATACTCTTCAGGCCTCCGTCCAGCTATCCAGAAACTATACTGGATCCAGCGCATATGTGCTCGGGCTCCTCCTCGGGGCTGATGGCCTCTGTAGGGCCTCCATATAATGTCCAGCGCGGTCATGCCCTCTAACATATAACGGTAATAGGCCACATCCCGTCCTGCGAGCACCGCTCATGGCTGGCCCATGACCCCCAACCACCTCTGAAATCCATATCTGTATACTATCTGTGGCCCTGGCTACTGGGGCAGCCCTACTGGTCGTATACAGATGATGTGCTCATACGCCCAGCAGTGTAACAAAAATGTCGAGCAAATACCAAATCACCTCATACGGCGATAACCCCACAGCTCTCTGTATAGCTGCACCAGATACACTGGTGCCCAGGCATAGCATGTATGCTCCTCTACCATCTCGTGCAACACTCCCATCAAAGCCCGTGGGAAGCGGCCTCCCTCTGAGTATGGGAGGGCAAAGCATGTGATACCAATCATCATTAACATGGCAAGCCGTGTCTCATGTCCATGCGCGCGATACATGTCGCCATAGGCAATGCTCGCACTGTGATAGGTCAATAATGGGGCTGCATCCCCAAATACATACAGGATGTTGTCCATCGTTGTCTCTGCATCCACCTAGAACACTGCCTCACCTACGATTGGTAGTCTCAGGATGCGATATACATCCTCTAATGTAATCGTCATCTCTCCAGTAGGGAGATGGAAGACATTGGTTGCCAGATCCCATCTCTCGATGAGGGAAACCATCAGGCTGTGGTCCCTATCCACAACCCTATACCGCTGGACTCTGCCGAGTCCCACCTCTCGCATAATGGCCCAATACACTGCGGACACATGTGGCCACATCTGCCTCAATAGAGGGGGCATCCGATCCCGCATCGTAAGCTGCTGGCGTGCCTGCAAAAACAACCCACTTCATCAGGCCTACCCTTTACAAAAACAACTACCTTAACCCTCTACCCACTTACCCACCCAACCACAACCCTGACTCTATAACACACATCTACACCCACCTATCTTACCATATAACCTCTACGATTTCCCCTTTACTTATCTCCCACCCTACCAACCCCCCCGATCTACTCTAGCCATCTAACTATACCCCCACCAATTTAACACCTCCTACTTCATACCCAACACCTAATCTATCCTACCCGAACCAACCACACAACCACCCCATTTTCCCCCCACCCCAATCACCTTTCCTATCAACTCTACCCCCCCCCCCTTCACCCCCAAACACAAAAACCAAAACAATATTTCTAATTCTAACAACAACAACCACAAAAAAAAAAAACCGGTACCGGTACCGACGTCCGGTCGACATTTTATGACCGACGCTGGTCATATGGCCGACGCCGGTCTAACAAAGAAATTATTCCAAACCTTCAGTGACCGATGTTCACTTGGTGACCGATGCCGGTCGCCTAGTGACCGACATCGGTCACTGTCCCATTCCGGGGCCTGAACCCAAAACGGCCCGCAAAACACTATTTTTTCCTATTTCTACCCATTTACCCACCAAAAAGACCTAAAAACCTACCCACCCTACCGTTTTGACCTAACTAACCTACCTACCCACTCCATTTTACAAATTACTTCCATTCATTCATTATTTTATTAAATTTAAAGATTCCTACCCAAAACCCACATCTAAGTTAAACTCATTAAATTCACATAGGTAGGAGTTCAGAGCCTACCGGTATGACTACACGTCGTCGTGGTGGGATAGGTGGCGGTGGTCCAGCTGGTCCAGCACCTCCTGCTCCTCCTGGCTGTGCCATGGCTCCAAATCTCCTCAGCTGGGTCCTCAACCAATCAAACTCTGCCTCCTGCTTGCTGGGGTCTACCAATCACTCACTCCTCCACTCAAATAATGCCACCTCAGCCCACAAACTCAACAAAATCACTTTAAACACCTCAGACAGCTAAATTTGGTTATCAAATTGACATGTGACAATGACATGCCGTATTTTTCTTTTTATAGGTTTTTGACCTATAACCGATATCGGTTATTTCATGCCCTAAAACACCGATATCGGTCTTCTAACCGATATCGGTTACAGCATAACCGATATTGATTGCCTACCTACTTCACCTAAATTTCTGCCCTTATCCACCAATCTCAACTTTTTCCCACATCTCCTACCCCAGCTTTGCTAAATAGCCTTATTTTGACTTCATTGGCCCAAATCAAGGCCGCAACCAACCAATCAGGCCCGCCACGGACCACTCAAGGCCAGACCCACGACCCTCCAACCAATCAGGCCTGACCCAAGGCCACACCCAACCAATCAGGCCCGACCTAAGGCCGCACCCAACCAATCAGGCCTGACCCAAGGCCGTAACCAACTAATCAGGCCCGACCTAAGGCCGCAACCAACCAATCAGGCCCGACCCATGGCCAATTAGGCCCGACCCAAGGCCACAACCAATCAATGATAACCTAAGGCCGCCTCGACCCAAGGCCGTGGCACATCACAACCAACCAATCAGGCCCGACCCAAGGCCATCACCTAATCAATCGGCCCAACCGAAAGGCCGCACCAATTAAATACCTCACCCAAGACCCGCAAATTACGATTTTATCCACCCATCATGTAGCTTTTTGTTCAATCGAGCTCACCTGTTTGTGTTCTATCATGATTAGGGTACTTGAATTGATCAGTCGACCAACTTTGCCTAGACCGAGACCGTGACGTTTATCTCAACCAAACCAACCATTTGGTACTGCCGAACATGCCTAAACGTTCCTGTACCTTACCCATTATATCCCCTGGAGCTACTTCCTATGCCTTGGATACCAGGATTATATCACCCTTGTTTGGATAAACTATCGACCTTTGCCTATGAATTGCTTGTTTTCTCTTCAAATCATGTACCCTGGTCGCACTACTGCATTTCAACGTGCGTCTGCTTCCTTGAACTTACCCCACCATCTTACCATCATCTCAACACCATTCACCCTTTATCAACCCTATCCCTGATTTCACGTCGCCTCAATCTGTGATAGATTTGAAGGGGATTACCTATACCCTTAACTAGGGTAACCACTTCTTATTATTGTCAGTGCAGCTTTACAAGACAAGCTACACGACAACAAGGGGCTAATGTAGACACCAAATTTGTGTCTTACGACACCCTATGCCCCACATCTCATGTCGCAACCTAACCTCACCACTTAAACCTTACACAATTATTTATTAATTACCTTATAATTAATAAATCCACATCTCCAAACCTACCACCTCATTTGCCACCTCATCATGACCTAGCCCTAACCCTAAACTAACCTAATTAAGACCTATAACTTGGTCTACATCCACACCCATGACTAATTACTCCTCACCCACACCAAAACCAACCTAATAATGACTTGACCAAGCCCACAACTAATCCCTCGGGAGAAAAGGAGGGAAAGTTGGCTATTTTACTAAAAATATCCCACTTTGACTTAACCGACATCGGTTCCTACTCGACCACCGTCGGTTACGTAAGCGCCATCGGTTCCCTGTAAATGACCTCCCCCAACCAAAAACAAAGCATCGAAAATTCATTTGAAGGATCCGGAAATTCACTTGGCAGAGCAGAGACAAGTGAAGAAAACAGAAGAGTTTGTAGAGAAGGACATCGAACCCAAGACTGCAACTAAGGAACTAGAACACAACGACACTCATCCAAGCATTGAGAGAGAAGATAGCTCATTTTTTATTGTTAGATCATCCCACCTGAGCCCTGCCTTCGTCATCACAGTCCTTGGACCTGTATCTTCATCAGGAACTGAGTAAGTAGTGTCTTGTACATTTTGTAATAACATTTCTTGAGTCTTCTGAATCATAGTAATTATAAGTTCACTCCTAGATCTACTACCCGGCAGCACCCTACATCTAACCTGTCATTCCTCTACCCTTACATTGCCCCAAGAACAGCCCGGTATCACACTCTCTGAGTCTTCTCGTCATCACCCTATTGCCTATCCCTAATCATTAAAAACCCCACAATCATCCTACCATAAACACCATAGCCACCTTATAGCCCACCTTCATCAAAAGCCCCTAAATCACTGCCCCTACCAGCATATCGGTTATCACCCAACTGGAACCGGTGTCCGACACCAGTCGGTCCTGTACAACCTGACTCGACATCGGTCACCTGTAACTCATCAACGACATTGAAAACCAGCCTTTAGTCTCTATTGCTTTTAACAAGGTAACTAAATTGTAATTTCGCAATAACTTCTTTGTTAGTATTTGTTTTAATTCGTATTAAAAGGGGAACTGACCACCTTCGAAAGGAAGTTTAATATTTCCTGGGCCCAAGGCAGTTCCCTCATTTATTGTCTAACTAAAATATGGTGGTCTTGTATTCTTACTTGCAGGTAGTCCTTCCTAGACAAAAAGGAGTTCTTCGCAATTGATCTGATCTCTCTCTACGGTACGCGCACACCCTCCCAACATTCAACAGGTATTCCTCCTAGCCCTAACCCTTATCTATTTCTCAAAAGAATGAAAGGATAGAAGCAACTCTATTCTAAGAACAGAAACATTCTGTGTGAAACAGAACCTCTTCTTCTTATCTCAAAGTTCAGATTTCTACTAGTCCGAGCATCAAAGGTTGGAAGCAACCAAAATATGGAGGTAGGATATCAATAGCATCGTTGTAGGGCTACAAAAGGTTTTGAATTGGTTTTTGTGCAGCACAAATTTATCCCAAAATTTTATAGGGCTAGTGGATAGGCTCAGACACAATATTGGACACTATCCATATTCTAATTGACATGGACATAGCTATCATGGTTCTTGACAGTTACCTACTGGGACTCAGACAGAGATCCCGTGTTACTCTCAAGAAGGATGACAAGGACCATTCAACCCTAGAAAATAATGGTCTACAAGTTTTAATGCAAGGTGTCAGAGCTATGCATACTAATTCAATAGATGGCGAGGAATGACTAAGTTAGAATATATGTTTGATAAAATTCTAAGGAAATGCATCAGAAATAAAAATGATTAATTTTCCAAGTGTTCGAATATGGGTAAATTCGACAGAGCCATTTTGAGTCTAAACAATAGAAGGAGTGGGTGTTATGGACCAGCTAGAGGAGAATCATGATGGAGACCTAAGTCTTCAGAGATCTGTTGACCTAAGGAATTAGGGTCATAAAATGACAAGATATGTTTAGAAGGAACATGATGGAGGGTACTAAAGGACCATCCAATGGTGGAAAAAGAATTCGTATTTCCCATAATGAACATATACACTATTGGCATACTCATTGTTTGAAAATAGTTCATACTGAGCTATGCCTCATCAAGAAACTAAATTGTGGCAATTAAGTTTTTCAATGATACAAATAATTGGATAGAGTTACAATTTGACCATATTGGAATGTATTGATATACTCACCCTAATTTCAACTTGTGATAGCTACGAAATGCTGAGAAGTTATAGTAATGAGGTGAAATCCATTACATAGATCACTTATTTTACCATAGGAACATCATAGGATGATTATAGAGGTACATCATGTTCTTGTAGGTTAAACTAGATTTCCAATACCTTGAAGTACAAGACTTGTAGCTGTTTACAAAATGTTCTACATTATTTGAATCCATGGTTAATGGAATAATTTGATTAAGGTGAGATGAAAAATTCCTTAGTGATGAGTGCTTCCCCTCATGTCATGTGAGCATGACATAGTGTCGCATGACCATGAATTGACTTTACAAAATAGTGTAAGATTTTGATTACATTGTCGTGGATTTCACTATGATTAAGTTGTGAGATTGCCATTATGTGGCCCCCAATTCCTAATGGAACCCAGGTAGACACTTAGGTATCTTGACTTAAATATCATTACTTGATTTAAAGGAAAACCAAAGGATACATTTGATGTATTGGCTTGTACAAAGAGTTGAGGGAGAGTGAGTGAGCTAACCTTAATATACCCTCATGCAGTTTTTGCTACATGGTTTATGATAGTTATCAGGAAATGGATTGCATTAAGGTTTATGTTGAATTTAAATATATGGGTATTTAAATCCAGCTGCATAAATTAAGATAAAAAAATTAAAATTCCTAGACATGAAGTGACAAAAAGTGGATGTTACATTTTGGTATCAGGAAGAATATGAAGGTTGCAACTTTAGAGTTATTGGGTCCTTACACTAATTGAATTAATTTTATTTTATTTTCATAAAGAAAAATGGATATGAGAAGTATGTACTGAGACAAGAAAGAACCAAAGGTCAGATTTTTCTGAAGGTTCAATGGTGCAAGAGTTAGACAAGAATTCTATATAATCCTTCATATACCCAGAACCTAAGGAATAGATGCCTTGGAACAGCTGGTAATGGGTGAAAATGATAAGTTAGATAAAATACAACTTGGAATTTGTTATTAGACATAACAACAAGGGAGTTGTTTGAATGAATGAAATGACCAATGGTGACAAATTTTGGACATACAAACCCAAAGACGGAACTAAACCCAAAATTGGGGGATGCATAAGATAAAGAATGGACCTTTTTCATGATAAGGTGATATTTGGAAAATCTCTTGAATAGGCTAAAACCAAATTACAAGACATTCCACTCATAAAAATGAAAAGGATCATAAGAGTGTTAAATTTTCTTCATCTTTGGAATGCTAAGAAAATTTGGTGGGAAAAGAATATCAGGAAAATGTGTTCTTACCAAAAATAAAAATGCACAAAAACTTGTTGTAATAACCTGAGCAAGAAAAATTGAAGAATACTTCTGCAAATAACAAGGTTAAATGCAGTCAATAGGACCTATTGGAGGATGTTTCACGTGTGGTAATAGACATTATGCCAACAATTTTCCTTTAAAGAAGATGAACAAGCATCAAATGATGATGCATACTCCAAGGACATACAATAAAGGAAAGGAACAAATATCCCTAACAGGATTTTGGGGAAGTTCCATGAAGGATTTCCTGAGGTTAGTATCATACAATGCTAAGAAGGATGGAGTTGTTGACACCTAATGAAAAACTAGAAAATAATTTAGAAACCTAACTCATTCATTGTATTATGAAGGAAAAAAGAGTCAAATTTCAAGGACTTATGTATTGGAATGTAACATTTATTTGAATGATGAAAAGATTTGGAATAGAAGTCATGTCATAGTAGAAGTCACATAATTATTCTTTTGAAATCCGAGAAACTGCAAAATTGGAACAATATCATCAGTTTGTTGACTGTGAATAATGGCTATCATTTTTGGTTATCCATGGTTCCCAATATAGGTAAATGGAAAATTTGATTCTTTTCACTGGCTCAAGAGATTTAGCATTTATGTTACTTAACTGGGTTTTCTTGATCTTGTTTTGGTAAGCTCTTTAGACCTCAAGCTTGAGAATGGTTCACATTAAATAAGGCTTAATACTCATTTGTGATCAACTTTAATGCTTTTTAAAATTTCATGAGGAATAAAGACAATGATAAGCACCTAACTCTCACTGGGTATACATATCAAGTTGACGTTAAATTGCAAACTTGGTCCAAGCTAGAATCCGTAGTTGGGGGAGATACGTTGCACTTGTTGAAGTGGTCACTAGCTCCATATTTTGGAAACTACTTATAGGGTCCTTAAGCCAAGTTCATTGATTGTAGTTGAAGACATTTGATAGGTTATTTTTAGTTAGATTTGAAGTCCTTGTTGGACCCTTTTCAACTTAAAAGTATTTAACCTCACAAATAAATGTGATATGTTATTTGTAGAGTGTCACCGTACACACACTATTATTCTTAGTTTGATAACTGTGTTACCTTGAAGTAAATATTTAGTATGATACTTCCTAGGTAACTTCATGTGGACTGAGAACATGTTGCAGAGATTTAAAAAAGTGTTTCCTTGATTTTTCAGCTTCGGTATCAATTTATGTTTTGCATGATTTTGTTATATGTATTCAAAGGTATTCCACAATCAATAATTTTGTACAAGAATAAATTTTTGTTTCAATGGATATCGTATGAAATGACACAAAGAAGTTCAAGAATGTGACTAAAAGCATGTAACCATGTTTATTCCTTGTACTAACATTCCAAGTTTGGTTTATGTTTTGAAAAAAATTCACTTCCTAGCACAAGAATGGTAAGTGATATGGATGTGATATCAAAGAATAGACAGAGGCTGCAATTATGATCATGTTTATTTGAGATATCTTAGGATAAAAGGTGAACATGCAGTGGCTTAGTATGATGTGAAATAAGCCTGTTGAGTTATGATAACACTCTCAGCGACTGGATCAAAGAATGTTATGCAAAATTTATGTTTTCAATACAATTACCCCATACTTGCAAATTGCTAGAAATGTGTATCAAATACTTTAAGGTGTTAGAACTTAGTTAAATAAGTTTTCTGAAATAATTTATATGGCCTAAGGATGAGTTCCTTAGATCTAAAGCATGGTAATTCTAACATACCTTAATGTGGTAAATTAATTTTCTAAGATCCAATTATTTATTGGATTTTTGCATTGTAACTTATGTAATGAACATGAGGTTATTGTTGCAAAATAGAATGTCTTCAGAAAGTTTGATAACAAAGTATCCTATTGCATTAATGAAATAGGAAGATGTTGGCATATACTGTTATAGTTCTATGTGTTACACTAATTCAGAGTGTATGTAAGGTCAATTGCATATGGATGCCATTGTAGTCAATTTTACTCCACATGTATAAAAGGAAAGGAATCCCATGTACGCTAGAATATCACTTATGCATAAGCTGAGTGCTCACTTGTAGACCACGCGCAAGTGCCGAGTCTCTCTTTTATGTAAAAAAATTTTAGTGGGAAGAATTATCTATGATTAGTGTAAGAGTATTTAGGAAAGAAGTTGAGACATATAAGAACCATAGGGCTCATAAATGGCCTCCAGATCCTTGCTGTCACTTCAGTCTGAGTGCTTTAATAGATTCTGAAACATATACTATAACAGAAAGAAAGATACAACCATTCATTCATAGCATGAAAGGAAAGAGAACTCATATGAACGAAATATACATTAAACCCATTGATATTCATTCTATTTATAACAGGTAACCTCAATATATTCATTGGTTCATTACAGAGTGTCACAGGGAGCAGATCGTAGTCATGCGCATCACTGGACGGATGTAGCTAAGCTAATAGAAAATAAAAATAACAACTCCATGCTTAGCATATCCTTTCCCGAACCAAAATATCCACTCGTAGCAATTCTACAGAGCTTCACTTAATCTCTAACCCTCTATTCCCTATGTATATCTAGATGATATATCTCTATCTCTGCGTGTGTATATATCTTTCCTGCAACTTATGCACTTGTATTTATCACTTTCCTGGGCTTCCAACTCACCTTGCTGCACCCTCAAATCCATCACCAAGTGTCGAATGTGGTCCTCCATGCGAGCATGTTCCTTCAGGACTGAATTCTCCATTCCATCTCATGATGATCTTCTAGAAGATTCCATCCAGGGCATGCTCTTTCCTGGGCTAACCTGTTGCTAGGCTGGCATCTTATCTGCATGCAACTGATCACACTTTTCATGTGTTCTACCTTGCTTGAGCTCAAATTGGCTAAGTCCCAAATCTCCTTTGCACGTCGTGTGCACTATTTTCTTCCTTAATCCTTTCTCTTGCATGCTTTTTCCTTGCACACCATTCTATAATTGGGATCCTGCGTGCCTAATGCACCTTCATACTTGGTCAATATTCCAGGGGCCCAACATCACCCCACACTATGCCTGTTCTCTATCCTCAGAAACATTTTACTTGACCAAGATGCAAGTTGTTTTATGGAACCAAGATGTAGACTTATACTTTACAAAATGAATAAGGAATGAAAGAATAGGGGAAATAATGAAGAATGGGGGGGACATCAATTCAATAGGCTGGGAAAGTCCTTTCGCAGATCTACCTCCAACTTGTTCCACACTTCGACCTTGCCCTTCGCCTTCTGGCATAGGTCACCCACCAGGGTGCTCACTTCATCAAAGCTTAGGCCAATTCCCTAGGCACCCAAAGTGTCCACAATCTACTCCATTTCCTTACCCAAGTCTAATCAAGTTTATCCATTCTTCTGGTGATCTGGGGTATAGTTCCTTCAGTCCGGTCCTTAATTGAGCTTCTTAAAGCCTTAATCTCCTCTAATCTTCTTGAACAGTCTACTTCAGCCAAGAACCTTGTCCTTCTTCATGTTTCCTTTGTTCTTTATCCTGGAACTCTTTCATCTTTGCTTTAAGTGGTAGTGACCAAGGAGCTCGCCACCTAATCTCTATCCACGCATGTATCATAAGTAGCTTTTGCAGACTAGGTAGCAACCTTAATCTCCACAAGTACTTGGTTGTACTCAGCAACAAGTGCTACCACCTTCAACCGGTCTTCCTCTTTCAAGTGCGTGACCACTTCTTCTATAGATTCCAGTGCCAAGGGTCACCTCTTCATAGTGAGGATGTGTGTTAGGTCTTCTAAGCATTCCAAAGTTGATGCGTACCTCTGAGGGATTGGCATTAGGTCTGGGTGCTTTAATATGATGGCACTCTTGATTGACTCCACCTTCTTGTAGACCTCCTGCACCTTTACTTTTTCTTCCTTTAACTCACCTTAACTACATGCATTGATTAATTCCTCCTATTTTAAACTCTTGGACTTCTCTTCTAGTTCTTCCTCCTGCTTCCCGAACTTCGCCTCTAATTCTTTGATTCTATCATTTTGCATGAACAACCTAGCCTCGGTCTTAACTACAACTTTGTTCAAAGCATTGCATACTTGCTCTTCTGAAAGCTCTTGAGCATTTACTAAGGGGTTGTCTCCCTTAGATTATGGCAACGAGATGAGCACTTTCTGGCAGACTTCAAAGTCTGGCTTGTCAATGTGTGACTCGAATGCCCAAGAGAGCATCTTCTTGGTCCTGGGGTATGCACCATCCTTTTCAAAATACCCCATGGCTAGGAGCCTTTCCGTGGGTATGGTGCTTTAGAACCATGTGCATAACACCTTCTTTGTGTCATCCACATAGCCCATTATCTGTCTCTATTTTGTATCCAGAGTTCTCCTACCTGAGCGCGCACCTTTGGGGAAGCTAACTGTCAGAGCAGGGCCTCCTAGGCTGTCATGTTCCTTTTCAATGCTCTCCTCCTTCCCTTCCTTAAGCACTATGTCTGCGCTGCACTCTAACTCTTGGTCTACAAGGACTTCGAGCATATTTTTCACTTCTCACTCTACTAACTCAGTAATCTACTCTTTTTTAAAACTTATGGCTCCCTTCTCCTTGGCATCCTTCTCATCTACCTTTGTGTCTTTGGTGCCTTCCTCATCTTGTGCCCTTTGCGTGTCGTGCAAATACAAACTCTTTCTTCTCCTCTCCACTCTCTTCCTTTGATTCATAGAAACTAAACACATGTGGCTCCTTTATCCTTCTCAGGCTGTTCTTCCTCGTCATCACCTCCTTCACTCTCATCTTCTCCTTCTCCCAAGTACTTCTCCAAGCTATCGGTCACCTCCAAGTCAGCTTCTTCATCCACCCTCTGCTTCTTCCTGAGAGGTGGCTTCTGATCAGGAGATTTGGCCTTCTCTTCTTCCTTCGATGATTCTTCCATGGTGGTGGGTTACTCGCCTCTACTTTTGAAATCTTCTCTTTCACTGGAGACTTCTTTCTCTTTATGTAGGTGCTTGGCTTGGCATTTGTAGATGGCATGCTCACTGTCTAAGTAGTCAACACACTTGGTGCTCCTTCCTCTCCTCTGCCTCTCTTCTTAGACATTGGCTTCTTCTTCCCCAAGGGGTCTTCAGGTATGGAGATTTTGTTCTCCAAATATGTGCCCTTTTTGAACTTCAACCTTATGTGCATGTACACGTGCGTCGCATATCCTCTAGGGATGGGAAGTGTTAGAAATCTAGTCATTTGGATCTTGTGAGAAGGCTACTTCTCTATCCTACGCGCGCTTACCACCAGGGTAATTTAGCTCTTCCTCATCTCCCTGTGTTCCCAGTCTAACCTTCCTAGTTAAGCCTTAGCTTAAGTGATTCTTTAAATTCTGTTTACTCCCACTTGGAAGTATTAGGAAGTGAAGAAAAGCGAAAGGAACACCAAGGGCTCCATGATTCATCTAATAATATTGAATCTTCCCAAGCAGTAGTGTGGTACACATGAACTTATCAAAACTCCCTCATGGAACTGGGAGTTGTTCAATGGGATCCTCCATGCCCCAAATGCATTCCTCAAGCCCATGCGATACCACTTTTCAGCCACAGAACTTTGTGGTGAACTATCATTGTATCACAATCATACTTCTCGAACCTCTTCACAGGAAAAGAACATTCGGCTGGGTACTCCCACAAAACTTTCAATGAAGAGAGGCAAGAAGAACTCCAATTTCTATGAACACTACAAGTGAGAAAGACATTTCCAAAGACATCCTTTCCCCTTCCTTCAGAACTTAACAATCATCCTCTACAATGTAAAAGGAAATAAGTTGTATAGGAGGTCCCCTCTTTCAATCTTCCTGGAGACATGTAGCCAAGGTTTGTTGACATGCATCCAGATTTCTGAAAAGCCATGAACAACTTAGTCACTAGATGTGCACAACCATCTTCACATTTATGGAGGTCCTTGATGTCTACAATATCATAGTACCGTGATTACCTTTCTGCCCCATAGGCATACTCAGTGATGGTCACTTGAATAGCCTCCTTATGACCAAGGTCATCTTCTAGGCTATCTCCCTCACATATGAGGCCTGTAAATTGTGAAATCAACTAGGGAGTCACACGCATCTTACGCCCAGCAAAGTGGAAATAGTCTTCGTGCACCCGAGACATCAACCACTGGTACAAGTGATCTGGCTTCCCAAAATAAGGCAACTCATAGAGTTGAAACAGCCTTGCCTTCACCAATTTAACCTTAACATCATCTTCATATATGGGCAAACCTTCAGGTGTTAGCTTGTTGGTGGGGCATACCAATTCCAACACCATTTATTTCTCTATGATGTTTGTGCGGTGATTATAGTCACTAACATGTATGCTTCTCAAGTGGGATTCCCATTCCTTTCCCAACATCACCCCATCTAGATATTACATCTCTACATACCACTCTTTATTTGTGTCTACTTTGGGTTCTGGTTGTTTAGCCTTAGCTTTGCCCTTTCCTTTTTTTGGGTGCCATGGTCAAGGTATTTTTATCACTCCTACCCTCTCTTTGTTGCTATTTCTTTCTTCTCCCAACCTTTGATCTCAGATTTGTGATACAACTCTTCTAAACCCATGCCCTAGTTTTTCAAACCCTAACTTGGATAAACTCTTCACAAGACAATGCCTTTTCAACTCCTTTCATGCATGTGTAATTCCATTCTAGTCAGCAATCTCAAACTGGATCTGTGCATTTTAATCACAAATATTCTACTTGATCGAATCTAAAAACCCTAGTTTATAACACTCGCTTATATCTCCAACTCTTCATTTTCATAAAGTAAAAAAAATGAGAGTAATCCCGAAATGCTTTATTTACCTATTTTTTCCTTTTTGTGATCATTTAATGCTACTGTTACCTCACCCCTGGGTAATTTTGATAACATGCATCATACTCAATCCTAGGCAGATAGATTGATTCAAACAAATCCATGTTTCAGGGCCTTCACCCTGCGATTTTTTCTAACTTCCTACGCAGGTTGAAAAAATTCTCCAACCTTCTGGCACAGGTAAAAAGTTGTCAAATAAGCTGACAGGAGACTAAATCACAAATTGCCTAAGTCCTGGTCCAGGTGCCCCTTGGGACAGTTGGGACATCTGGATGCGAACCGGCTTTTGAAAATAGGCCTCTATGTTGCATTTACACTGTGCACTTGGAACAGTCCTTTGTACATGGAACGATCTAGACCGGAAAGGCGAAGCTTGTATCTAGCATGTAATCAACTAACTTCTCTTGCATGATACCTCTGGGACATCTGGGCTAAAACAGATCTTCAGGACACGAAAAGGTGAAGCGGCCACTTTAATCACAAGGAAGCTTCATTTCGGACTTTTATCTGTCCTAGACACTCCGGGACAGTTGGACGATAAGTACACAGCGGAAATGAACTTTTCTCCAAGAACAGCCAAGAGTTACTGTCAGATCACGCCGAATCATCGACCGAAGCTATTTAGGGACAAGTGCAAGCTACGAAATCATGGTGTGATTGGAGGAACATTATTATCTCCAAGAAGTTTGGGACTTCCGGGCCACTAGGACCTCCAGGGATGTGAAAAGCTTGCATTCCTTGCACCTATGAACCAGACTTGCCACGTGTCTACTCTAATGCAGGGGAACTGAACATTGCTAATCACAAAATTTCTAAACCTCTTCGCGGGGTGAAGGGTACCTCGGCTGGGAACTCCCACACAAAAGTGGTGCATGCACTCCAGAAAAGGAGGGTGTGAGACACTATGGTGAGATAAGAACAAATTGCACACAAAGAGGATCAATTGTCCCCTAGCCCATGCACTTAACAATATCCTCGTGTCCCAATGTATGTGGATAAGTGGATAATGAATCCCTCTGTAAAAACTTTCAAGGAAAACCCATAGACAGCCAAGGTTTTATAATTAGCATCCAACCAGCGCTTGGCCATTCAGCTTAGTCACAGATGCAGGAAGCCATTTCAAATAATTTTATTCCTTGATGTCTGCTAAATATCATATCTTACGATCGAGAGCTTGGATCTTGCATGCATACTCAATGGACAAGTCTCTTGAATAGCCTTTGTGGCAAGGTCATCTTCTACAAAACTATCTCCCCTCACATATGAGGGTTTAAATTTATAGAAAAGATCAAGAAGGGAGTCACGTGTGCTTCATGGCCCAACAAAGTGAAATACCTGTCTTCAATGCAGAATATGACTTCAACCACTGGTACAAGTGATGCTGATTTAATGTTTGGAGTCCCAAAATAATTAACTCATAGAGTTGCAACAACCCTACGTTTCGGTCTCCTAGGGCTGCATGCAATTTAAGAATTTAGATCATGCCTCATATATTGGACTCCCAACCTTCAGGTGTTCACTTGTTATGGGCCCGACCTTCTTTTTTCTCCAGGGTTTAAAACTCAATTTCTTTCTCTATGAATTTTTTGTTGATTATAGTCATTAACAGGTATGATTCTCAAGTGCAATTCCCATTCCTTTCCCATCATCACCCCATCGTGGTTATTGCATCTCTGACATACCATTCTTCATTTTTTTGTGTCTACTTCGGGTTCTGGTTGTTTGCCGGTATTTTCCCTTTCCTTTCTTGGGTGCCATGGTCAAGGTATCTTTTATTCACTCCTACCCTCTCTTTGTGTGAAATCTGTCTTTCTTCTCCCAACCTTCGATCTTAGATCCAGATATAACTCTTCTAAACCCATGCCCTAGTTTGTCAAACCCTAACTTGGCCAGTTTTAAACTCTTCACAAGACAGTGCCTTTTCAACTCCTTCTATGCCTCATGTAATTCCTTTTCGTTCCAATCTCAAACTGGCTCTTCACATTTTAATCACACAGATCTTCCACTCGATCGAATCTGAAAACCCTAGCTTCATAACACTTCCTTATATCTCCAACTATTTGCAATTTTCACAAAGTAAGAATGACAGTGCCCCGACCCTTTATTTATAGTTTTTCCTTTTTCTGGTCATTAAATGCTACTTTACCTACCCCCATACTTTGTTCATTTAATGTGGCTTTTTCAAACAAAGTCAGCTCTTCAGTGCCTTCACTCACGTGCCCTTCCTGCGTAAAAACTCCTCCAACCTTCTGGCGCACGCAACCCAACCAACCTGACAGGAGACTCTTGCGCATCCCTTAACCTATGCCGAAGGACACTTCTTCTTATCAAGATTCTTGCTTTCGCCTACCTCATGTTGCTTTAACCACGATTTATTTTCCTTTGCACATGGGATCCACAAGTAGCTTTATCCTGGCACCAACCATTCTATATTTTCTCTTCATCTACCTCTTTTAACCGGGTTACACAACAAGACTCTTTAACACAACTTCCTTGGTACTTTTAATCACGTGCTTCTTCACTTTTCTCCACCCCACACTTAAATGATGCATGGTCCTCTGTGCACTCATAAATTCTCTAAAAATAGCAATAAGGTTACCGGTGCCCAAGGTACAAAACCAAAACAACAACGCGAAAGGGAAACACAAGAAAGGGAAAATGCATAAAGGAAACTTCTAAACTAACTGGAAAAACTACCTTATTTACAAACACCAAGAAGACTTATTTATAGTAGGGCTTCAACCTACTACCATTGAAGTGTCCAGGAAACTTCATCCCATCCAGCGCTTGTAACTGGCACGCACCCAAATCAAGGATGTATGAAATTGTGTAGGGACCCAACCAATGGACTTTCAACTTTCCAGGATGGCGCAGAAACTTGGAATCATATAGTAACACCATCTGCCCAACCTCAAACTTCTTGTTTCTAATATGGCGATCATGCCAAGCCTTTTTGCTTTTCCTTTTCCACTGTTTGGCTCTAATGGGCAAGTGATCATCTCTCATCCAGTTTCGTTAGCTCATCAATCCTTTCTTCTAGCACTTGTTCATCGGCTAACCTCCTGCGCGTGCTATTTGCAGAGAAGGTAACATAAATTCAACCGGAAAAACATCTTTGGTGCCAAACACCAATTGAAAAGGTGTGGCTTTATTTAGTCTTTTATATGTAGTTCTGTAAGCCCATAACACTACTGATACTTTGTCATCCCAATCTTGTCTTCCAACATCACAGATTTTGGTCAAGGTATGACTCAGTATTTTGTTGAATGCTTCTGTGGTTCCATTACTTGTGGGTGATAGGGCATAGTCTTGTGATGAGCCACCATGAACTCTGATAACAGGATCCTCATGGTCTCATTCAGAAAATGTGTACCCCTATCACTGGTCAAACTCAACGGACATCCATACCTTGTGATAATGTTCTCCCATAAGAACCTTGCCACTGTTGCTGTCGTGTAATCTTTAGTTGGGGCTGCCTCTACCCACCTTGTGAGATAATCCATGCAAGTGATGACATAACATGACCCAGTCCTATGCGCTGCTGGTGTAATAGGTCCCACAAAATCTATCACCCATTTTTTGAAAGGCTCCGCGCTAGGGATAGGATGTAAAGGCATTTCATCTCTCCTTCCTAGTTTGCTAATGCATTGATAGTGGTCACATGCTTTACAATAATCTCTACAATCCTGTACAAGGTTTCCCACCATAATCCTGCCATTAATATCTTACGTGTGGTGGCATCACCTACGTAATGCTCACCTGCACTTCCTCCATGTGCATCTTCCATGATGGCCAGGCGCTCATGCTCTAATACACACCTGCACAAAATTTCATCTCATCCCAACTTCTATAAGTCTCCACTAATCAACATGTAGGGCATGACACATATGGCCAACTACTTCTTTTCCAATGTCTTCATTCCATCCAGTACCACACCTTCTTTTAAAAATACTGCAATCTCCTCCAAATCTGAGGGTGCACACCGCAACCTAAACAGTTGGGCATCTGGCATTACTTCCTCAATACTTTGCGCATCCTCTCCTAAATCAATCCTTGATAGATGATCAGGCCCATAGTTGCTTTTTCCAGGCTTCACTACAACGGTGAATTCAAACTCTTGAAACAACAACACCCATCAACATATGCACCCTTGAAGAATGGGCTTGTTCACCAAATACTTTAATGCCATGTGGTCGGTGTAGAATACAAAGGGTGTTGCTAGCAGATACTATCTAAACTTGAAGAGCACATAGATCATTGACAATGCCTCACGCTCGGTAGTGGTATAATTATACTCTATTGGTGTCAACTTCCTGCTCGTAAAATAGAGAGGATGATCAACAATCCCCTCACCTGGTTGTGCAAGCACTGCTCCAATGGTGGTTCCTGAGGCATCTACATGGACATGGAAGGGCTTGTCCCAAGAGGGAAAATGTAAAATAGGTGTGGTAATAAGCCTATCTTTTAATGTATCAAATGCCCTCTGCTGCGCCTCTCCCCAATGGAAGGCACTTTTGTGTCTAAGCAGCTCCTCTAAAGGTGTGGTGATCTTGGCATATCCCTTAATGAATTTCCTGTAATAGCCCATATGCCCAAGGAATCCACACACTGCACTCTGGCTAGTAGGTTCCCTTAACCCCACAATAACTACAACCTTAGTGGGATCTACCAGCAATTCCTCCTTACATATGATATGCCCCAATAAGATCCCAAAGGGTGTAGCAAAAACACACTTCTTAATGTTGAGGGATATCCTCAACTACCTACACCTTTCAAACATTAATCTCAAGTTGTCACAATGGTCCTTAACCAGACCATATATTGTCCAATCATCCAAATAGACCTGAAGAAATTTATGGATGAAGTCCTGGAATGCTTGCACCACTATGCGTGAAAAAATAGCAGGCACATTCTTCAACCCAAAGGGCATGACCATATATGTAAAACTTCCCCACTCAGTGGTGAAAGTTATCTTCTCCTGGTCCTCCTTTGCAATCCGGACTTGGTGGTATCCTGAAAATCCATCTGTAAAGGAATAGATTTCGCGCCCAGTGACTCCTTCCAAAATTTCTTTAGTGAAGGGGGTCAGAAATGGATCAATGACACAAACTGCATTCAATTCCCTATAGTCCACACAAATCCTAATCTGCCCATCCTTCTTGATGTTGATTACCATCGGACTTATCCACTCTGATTCTTCCACTGCCTCAATGATCCCAGAAGCTATCATCTTGTCTATCTCCTCCTTAACCTTCACGTGTAAATTGGGATTCATCTGGTAGGGCCTTTTTCTAACCGGGTGACTTTCCTTCAATTTTATCTTCATCCCCCCCAAGGAATGGTGAACGCCTTTGAGCTCATGGTACCCGTGCATGGGAATAAATCCTAAAATTTATGTAGTAGATCAATGATCTTTGATACTTCCTTCTCTGTCTAGTAATCCCCAATAATAGCTTCCTTAGGTTCTTCTTCTGAACCGATGTTAACTTTCTTCATCTTTAAAGGCTCATGGTAGGCATGTGCGTGAGCATCTGCACTATCCACTACCTCACACATTCCTATAGAATGGCTAACATCTAAGCTTTCTGATTCCTCTCCATCAATCACATATACTAACTTTCCCTTCTCTTTTTCCAAACACGCGTGCTCAAGCTGTAACTCTTCTGTTTCCTCAACTTCTTCAAAGCATGCCTCCTATACCTGGTTCACCTAATAATTCTAATAGCCTATCTTCCATTCTGGCACTATCCCCCATGGTAAGGCACTTGATACCCTACAAGGCATTATCAATCGATGGCTTGGTACTCCAATACTCAAAGGTTTGAATAAGGTCAGCCGCAAGCTCTTGCCAATTCCTTGTCTGGTGGTGTGTCTCTGAATGAATGTACCATGTGCACACAACCCTGCAGTGTAGAATACAACTTGTGCACCTAGAGGGATGGTGGTAAAGCTTCCGTGCCTTCTCTCCAGACCCGTTCACACTCCTAGATATGGAAAGAGGTGGGCTCCTTCCCATGGTATTCCTTGATGATGGTGGGTACATTACTTCTAGAAAATCTGACAGAGAGAGCAATCCTTACCTCGTGCCACTCTAAAAGGCTCTCCTGATGTGTGGCCCACCAATGAGCTATTGTGCCAAGCAAGACATAACTTAACATCTCCCTCCGTTCCTTCTCATTCTTCCACTGAGCTTCTACCTCCTGCAGAAAGATCTCAGGGAAGGCTCCTCTTGAATACTTGGGTAGTTATTTTCCTCCAAGGTTCCTAACATGTGTGCCTTTGTTACCTTGGTCACCGACCCTCTCAACTGCCATCCCATTAATTCATAAGTTCCATGCACCCAATTGTCACATGCTAGGCTGGTGGTATCACTTACTGACTGAGCATCTTCAAACTGGATAACTTTGTTAGTAGGGTGTACCATCTTAGGTCTCTGATTGAGCGCACATAAATTTTGTCCAGAACTTCTTCTCCCAATGGTTCAATATAGGGTGTCAACTTCCCATTAACTAGGGGTGTAATGACCCGCTCCTCTTTATTCTCAAAGTTGATGTACCCTTTGTTGAACCAAAGGTCCGCATTATTCTTGTAACACCAAGGGCGCCCAAGTAGTGCTGGGAAATTGTCTACCTCGGCGAGTGCCAAGACTTTGAAGTCCCCAGTAAACTTGGCTCCCTGAATAGTAATAGCTGCATCCTTCAAGACACCGATGGGCATTTCCTTAGTCTTTTTTTCCATATACAACACATTCGAAGATGGTTGTAATGTAGGTCTCCCCATCTGATGCCATGCATCCAAAGTCAGAACATTAACCTCCGCGCCAGTGTCAATGAGTATATTGCTGAGGAGCCATCCATCTACAACTACATTCAACGTAATCTCCTTGTCATAGTCGAGGCTGTGAGGGGGAAGGTTCACGTGTAAGACCTGTCTCTCACACTCTTCTCTGGTGTGTGGTACCTTCTCTCTCAACTAGGATCCTAGCAAAGGAATGATGTTCTCCTACCTTAGCATTTTACACACCTCCTTGACCTCATCCAGGTCATCCTTTTGCGCCTCGACTCTCCTTCCTTGTTCCTCCTTCTTGGATTTCTCCTTTAGACATTGGATCTCCCCTTGTAAGCTTCAAATAACATCCATGGTGTCCTGATATATCTCCTTTTGATGCATGGGGTCTGGATACTTTCCATGAATGACCTCTTCTCTTGAAACCAGGTTCTTCTATCTTGGTACCTCCCTTGCGCACATGGCTTCTTCCCTTGTTGTTACCAAGAAAGGCTCCAAACCTTCATCCCATGTTACCTGAGGCATCCACTATATGTCTTCCTTCTTGATGCTAACCATTGCAACACCCTTTTCTTTCTAGTGCTACTGATTCATATGCTCAAATAAATCCGGGCACTCCTCATACTTACGCTTCTTTCCACCATGAGCACTACAATAGGTCTAGGCACTCACGCTTATAATGTTTTGTAGATCCACAGTTAAAACATGTTCCGTGCGGGAACTCACTTCTTCCTCCGCGGTTACCTCGTCCATGGAATCCTCCTAAAAAACCTCTTCCATGCGTGCCCCCATCTGTGCACTCCTCATAACAGCGATCATCATTTTTAGAACCACTGGCAATGCTGGTTTGGCACACCCCATGATCAATGGCCTCATGGATCTGATCAATGAGCCTACAGTCCTTCATATCATGGGTTGTGGAGGTGTAAATTTTGCAATAACAAGATACATTCTTCCTGATCATGCTACAGCAAGGGACATCTACTTACATCATGGTCCCCATGAAAAATCTCACAATCTACTATCACAGCATGTACCATCCTCTGGGGGAAATTATCCTTAACGTGCCCCTCTATTTCACAATCTGTGCACCATAAACCACTGTGAGTCTCATGGACTGAGTTCACAGACAATTTTTCCAACTGTTTGGCCATAGCAACAATTTGAGCCTCCAAGAATGGGCTAACACTAGTATCAATACTACCAATAGCCTCGGCATGCAAGGCAGCTTCCAATGCTTTGCACGGATCTGTAAAAGTTTTATGAGACAAGGCCCTTCTAAAAGGGGTGATCAATCCTCCAACAAACCACTGTGCATGCTGAGAAGGATGGATATCATATGATAATTTAGACAAGAGAGTTTTAAAATGTGCATCATACTCCCACACACTCTCTGCCATTCCTTGTTGAATCTCCTTCAAAGTGCTAATTATTTTTTACTCGAACTCAAGAATGTGGAACTCTACCAAGAATTCATTTTTTAAAGTAGTGTAGTAAACCACCATTTGATGAGGGTCATACTTTCTATACCAGCTATGCACTCACCCTTGTAGTGTGGTCACAAATTGACTAGCCTTTCATTATGGGGTTGTGATACCCTTTGTGCACCATAGTAGTTCACACTTATGAACATGTTCTGCAGCATCTTCAATGCCCCTATAATCTGGAAAATGCAGAGACATTTCAAAGAATACTTGAGGTGGTGGCTGGGGTCCTTGTCCTGAACCAGAGCCTTGGTTCTCTATGGTGTTTCTTCCACCACCTGATCCACCAGGTCCTGTACGTCTAGAGCCACCAGAACCACTGGGTCCAATAGGTCCTGTAGGAGCTATGCCAAGCACTCCCATGGTCCCACTGAACTATGCGTTGATGGTCTGTGATAGCACCCCACTACCACTACTTTGTCCCATGCCACTCCCTGATGCAAGACCGAAAGCTTGTACACTTGCCCCTTGTCCAAAAAATCCTCCGAATACTAGAATATGTGCAGCCATAGAAGAAGGAAATGAAAAATTGTATCTCCTAGGCATGGATCTGTCTCTTCCACTAGTTTCAACTAGATCAATACTTCTTCCTGGTTCAGGAAAACCAAGCGCCAGGGCTTGGTCACTAGGTGGGTTCAGATATGTGCCAATGACTCTCCTTTCTCCATGTGATGAGCTCTCACCAGAAGCTGAAGGGGTCTCCCTTACACGCTTTCCAAGATGGGGTAGCACAAACTACTCAGGTTCCATGTCCTCTACGTGAACCTCAACTCCTTCCCGTAACGTCTGTCTCCATAAATCCATCACACTAGTAGCCTCACATCATCTAGTAATCTCCCTTTCATGCGCTTCGCTATACTTGAGCTGTCTTTCTTCCCTCTCCTTCTCTGTCATATCATCTGCCATCTTCCTCCACCCAAGCTTCCTTACCCAGTGCTCAGAATGGTTTAGCTGGCCATTGGGAGTGCCTCTAAACTCATGGTAACCATCAATATCTTCATAGCTAGAGGAATAACATGTAGAAATGTTCCTCTAGGTTCTCACAGAAATTCAAACTCAGCAACCTCTGGGAAAGAATACGTAGAAATGGTGTATTCCAGAGTGTAGCTAGCTAGTAATCCTCTCCACCAATGATCTAAAACATGGGTCCATGTTAGATCTACATCCTGCAACCTTTGGTAGTCTTCTTCAGTCCATATCCATGATCCATAACGCCAACTTGATCTAGATGCATAGGCTAAAAGCCATCCATATAACTCTACTGGGAAGCAGCAGAAAAAAGTCTCATACAGATCATGGTAGAGGTTCTCTTCTACCCATCTACGTGTATTAAACTTAGGTCCAGTGTTGAATCTCTGAGCAAATTCATCCTCCGTGCTCTTGAACCATGATTCAACATTTTCCAATGTTAACCGATCCATCATTACTCTTTACACAGATCATGATGCATGTTATATCCCACTACAACTTTAAAAAGAGGTCCCAGAAATGGAACCAATATGTAGTCATTTTTACTCCTATCACAAAAGGAAGAACCCCATGCACACTGGCCTATCACCTAGCAGAAGCTGAGCAATCACCCGAGGCACGCGCAGGTACTGAGTCTCTCTTTTATGTGAGTTTAGTGGGAAGCATTATCTATGATTAGTGTAAGATTATTTAGGAAAGAAGTTGAGACATACAAGAACCATAGGGCTCAGAACGGCCTCCAAATCCTTGCAGTCACTTCAGACTGAGTGCTTTAACAGATTCCAAAACATATACTATAACAGAAAGAAAGATACAACCATTCATTCGTAGCATGAAAGGAAAGAGAACTCATATGAATGAAATATACATTAAACCCATTGATATTCATATCTATTTATAACAGGTAACCTCAATATATTCATTGGTTCATTACAGAGTGTCACAGAGAGTAGACCGTAGTCATGTGCATCACTGGACATATGTAGCTAAGCTAACAGAAAAGAAAAATAACAACTCCATGCTTAGTACATCCTTTCCTGAACCAGAATATCCACTTGCAACAATTCCTGTAGAGCTTCACTCACTCTCTAACCTACTATTCCCTATGTATATCCGGATGATATATCCTTCTTTCATGTGTGTATCTATATCTTTTCCTGTGGCAGGCACTTGTATTTATCACTTTCCCGGGCTGCCAACTCACCTTGCCATGCCCTCAGATCCATCGCCAAGTGTCAAATGTGGTCCTCCATGCGAGCATGTTCCTTCAGGCCTGAGCTCTCCATTCCATCTCATGATGATCTTCTAGAAGATTCCATCTGGGCATGCTCTTTCCTGGGCCAACTTGTTGCCAGGCTGGCATCTTATCCGCACACAACCGATCACGCTTTTCACATGTTCTTCCCTGGGTGCTCAAATCAGCTAAGTCCCGAACCTCCTTTCACACATCACACATCTATTTTCCTCCTTAAGCCTTTCTCTTACGTGCACTTTTTCCTTGCGTGCCATCCAGTAACTAGGATCCTGCATGCCCACGTGCACCTTTATACTTGGTCATTATTCCAGGGGTCCAATATTGGTGATAGTCAAAGTTGTATGTATTTTGTCAAATTTTTTTAATACCTACATACAATGGCATCCCTACTGAGTTTGAAATAATTTCCATTCTTGATAACTCCTCCGTAGATGGTATTGGATGTGATTTTGTGTACTTCAGATACAAATGATTGGTATATAGCCAACTTATTAGATTATCAATACATTATGATATGTTGTTTCTTTCAAATTTAGTCTATTAGTAAGTCAACTCTTTCTTAAGAGGGAATTTTACTATTAAGTCTTACTTATTGTAATTTGGTACTTTAGGTCAGTATGTGAAACCACTTGACTGTTTTATTGAGTTTAAACTTACTTGATAGTTTTCTTTGGTTGATGAAGGATAACTAAGGTTCTTTAGTGAAGTTATTTGGAAACTTTCTTGTTGTTATATAAGTTATCAATAATATATAATAGAATTATATGATTACAACCTTAAAGATTTTATTTATTATGATTGAATAAGATACTAATTGATTATTTAAGTTGAATGGTATAATAATTCGATGAGGAGTAATGTTAATCTTTTTGATGAATAAGGTCGAAATTTCAGTAATATAAAATGGAGTTATACGACTAATATTATATTACGCTTGTAATTATTTTCT
Organism: Taxus chinensis; assembly: GCA_019776745.2. Classification (NCBI taxonomy): domain Eukaryota; kingdom Viridiplantae; phylum Streptophyta; class Pinopsida; order Cupressales; family Taxaceae; genus Taxus; species Taxus chinensis. Next base: position 37,497 of record JAHRHJ020003167.1, read on the forward strand.
TATGATTGATTAGGATCAATTGTATTTATTTTGGTTCAATTTTATGAAACTTAACTATCATCTGATTTGAATTATTTAAGGGAAATTATAAGAGTATGAATTTACCTCAGTTGGCAAGGTTAATTTATAAAGTTCTAGTGGCATTATTTCTAGAGTTGTGTTCCTTCTTTTGAAACTTAGAATAATCTCATTGAAAAGCATAGTTCCTTTTATGAAATTATTAAGTTGTGAATTTTGTTTTAAATATTTAGTGTTTATCATCCTCAATTCATGTGAACTGACTCATGCTAACAATTTTGAAGATGGAATTTGGAAAAGAAGGATGACGTAAATAGTTTCATTTATTCTTTTGATAGAAGAAAGTAAAGTGGGATAATTGATTATGGAGTTCCTAATTGAATTACTTATGTTTGGAAATGAGAAAGGTCCTTGGCCATTTAATGTAATTATTTTGAAATTAAATATTTGACTAATCTTATAAACGTGATTTGATACCTATTATGTAAATTAATAAAGTTTGATTATTATTACAATATCTTGTCTGAAAGTGATTATTGTAAAAAGATGAATTAGTAGTTCAACAAACGATAAGGAAAGGTTTTTTAACAGCTGACTATTATTGTACCATACATAATTATAAGACATAATAGACACTAAATTCTTTATGTGCTAGATTATATTATTGTAAGAAATTATGTCTAAATGGGTTTTATAAACAATGAATTTTACAAGTTAGCTAATATAATGCTTTATATTGTGTTAATGAATAAGATAATATCATCTGTATACATAAGTAACTTATGAATTATTATGAAGATATAAAAGGTGAATGAATTCATGTCATATATGATCTTAAATTGAAAGGGATAGAAATACTTTTATTGAATATATTGAAATGTGAAAGTATGTACACATGTGTTGTCATCCAAATGTGCAATAAATAAAATAACAATTTCTGAGCATGACAACTTTACCCCTGTGTTAATTTTTTCAAGTCCTATCATTCCAAGACACCCAGGGTCTGTCCAGTTAGTCCAAGTGACCTTAAAATTAAATTTATCTCATCTTGATAGGTGTTTTAGGAAAGTCCATTCATTCCCTCTAGGTGATTTTAGGAGTTCATAAAAATTGCAAGCGACAGGCAGTTGTCGGAAGGGCTATCATTGGCCTTCCTAGGGCTAGAGCAACCCCATGGAGCAGAGAAGAAGATCCCAAAAAGGATGTGGAGGTGACTCAAAGGTCTTGGGACATCATGGAAATGATTCAGGAAGATTTTTGAAGGGCTCAGAGAAGTTGGGGTAGTTTCACCAGAATTAGGGTTCACAGGCCTATTCAATGCACATGCCAAAACAGTCGTTGAGCTTTAAAAGATGATTTTGGGAGCTCTGGATGGAGTTAGGAGAAAAACAAAACATACCGAAAATATAATTCCAATACCTATAAGATGGTGAAATCATATTTTTCACAACACTTTGGCAGCATTAGGTCTGCAAGAAGTTTTTCTTAGGCACATGTGGAGTACCAAATAAAAACTCCATTTTTTCAGGGATCAAATGGAAAGAATAAAGAATAATACCCCACCATTGGATTCAAAAGGACCATTTCCATTCAGGATCATATAATTTTTTTCAAAAACGTCCATCGGGAGTTCAAGTTATCATCGTCACAAGTTGTCCTCTTGGAGCAAGTTCAGGACTTAGCCAAATTTTGGGAGGACACGTGTCAGCTCCAGGAGCCTGGTGGGATTTTTATGTCCCAAATTCCCTGACGGTTAGGGACATCAACCTTGGAAAATGTTCCCAACCCCATGTGACCTTTGGAACCCCATGCGACCATCAGGATTGCTAGTTTAGCCCCCGGGTGTAATTTGGAGCTCAAATTCCCTGCCGTTGGATCTCTGTCACGTGTTAGCTCCAGGACTTTCGTCATCATGGAATTTTATGTCCCTCACGTGTCCCTCACAGGTTAGGGACATAAAACCTTGAAAAATATCACCCAAATCAACTCTAAAAGAAAATTTGGTCACCCTGTGACCCTTACTGCTTCTAAGCCCCTCAGTGTTTTAAAGTTGATTTTGGACCTCAGTCCACCACCATCATTGGATCGCTGCAAACAGATTCACCTAGAAATCTTTCTCACCATGGAATATTGATGTCCCTCATTTCCCTTTGAGGTGAGAAATGTTAGAGAATAAAAATATGGAAATCCCAACTCCATGAAATCAAAATTTGAAGAAATTTTCCAAACTCAGCTGCACGGATTGACAAACTTCTGTTGTTGAGTTCTTCATCTCTTGAAGAAAGTTTAAAAAATCATATTCAAACCTCCCATTTGCAGTAAGGAATGCTCACAATGAAGAAATTTCACTTCTAGCTCCACAAAGAACAAAGTTCAAGAAGAATTACCCCTGCCATGTCAAATAGCAACCAGATCGAAAGAAATTTCATTGAGTAAGACAAGAAGAAAAAACCTATCGCAATGGAGTTGATTTCATGCGAATGGAGAAAAAAATAAGACCTGAAAAAATTTCAAGCTCCATGAAAAACTATTATTTCATGACTTCTTATCAAAGGGTAACCTAGTGAATGTCCATTCAAAAAACATCAGCAAAGTATACTATTCTGCAATAAATTCTCAGGGTTATGGATGGATGAAATTTCATCAAAAGTTATGGCCACCTAAAGAATGAGCTACTTCTTTCAATTCTCAAGGTTCCAATGGGTGAAATTTCAAAAATTGGAGACATGAATTGAAAAAATAGTTTTTGTGTGAACTATTTTTCACACCATGAAGTCCTTGTTTTTTAGGGATATGGAGGAATGATTTTTCATCATATTTATTCACTGTCACATGAATAACATCTTCAAAAAAATCAGCGAGCTACCTCTTCAATTCTCAAGGTTCCAATGGGTGAAATCATGAAAATTGGAGGGAATGATCGTTGAAAAATCTAGTTTCACGTGAACTAGTTTTCATGCCATGAAGTCCCTATTTTTTAGGGATATGGAGGGCTGTGTTTTTTATCAAAATTCTTCCCTCTTTGAAGAAATTTTCAAATTCCTGAAGATCTGGCAGGTGAAATCATCCAAAATTCAGAGGGAAGGGTCTCCAAAAAATCTAGTTTCTCTCAAACTAGTTTTTGCACGATGAAGTTGCCAGTTTCTCAAGATATGAAGGACTAGTTTTTTATCAGTATTCTTCCCTGGTAGCTCCATACCCAAAGCTCTTACCAAACATAAATTTTCATTTTTCATTTCTGAGCTTTCTGGAAAGTGAATCATGATGAAAATTGGAGCACGAGTTCGTGACGAAGAGTCGAATCCAAAAAAGTTGTTCCCATCGCAAACAGAGGTCATTTTCACCACTTACTAAAAATATCATATGTTATATTTCCTCACATGCTATAAATGGTGAGCCCCACTGAATTTCAATTTCGATCACTCAGGACAATCAGAAAAGGGGTAAAATGGAAAGTAAGACAGAAAATGACTTCTTCCCAAAATAGCAGGTCCCCAAATAACAACCTGCTAAAAATAGAAATGTACTAAAAATAGCAATATCTTAGAAAAAGGAGGTTAGAATATGGTAGAAGGTTTAGAAGGTGAAATTGGAGAAAGACATGTGATATGTCCCAGAATAGCAGAGCATGGGCTCATGTTCTAAAAATAATAGGTTATTCTCAAAGGCAAGTTTGGCACAATGGGACAAGAGGGATGATCATCAGGTCAACACCATCAGGGAACATGAGCATTGATGAAAGGACAATCCATTTTTTGACACTCACTACATAGTTTCAGGTCATAGGTATATCATATGCAGGTTGGGAGTTACAATCATCAACAGAAACAGTTCATTCAACTTGGCAAGTATTCACTTGATTTGAAGGAGTATTCTCAGGGCACAAGGAGTTCAAAGATTCAGAGTCTCACTACACTTGAGTTTTCAATCAACAAGGATCAATGACTTTATTGGGAATATACAGAATCTTCTTCTTCCTCTTCTTTTTCTCTCCTCTTCCCCCCAACTTTCTCTCTCTTCTCAATGTTCTAATTTTTCATTGGGATTGCACTTTTTCATATGTATTAATGTTCCTAATGTAATAAGTCACCTTTATGTTATAAAAAGGGACTTAAAAGTTTCCTAGGAAGTTGAAAAGTTTTAAGTTGTGTGAGGACATATGAAAAGGCATTGGGGGAAGATGAAGAGTCATATCTCATTCTATAAATTGTAAAGCCATTCCCATTTCAAAAGGTTGGTAATTGATCTTGTAAACTCAAGAGTGCATTGTACTTAGAGAAAGCAAAGGAGATAGCCATTTTCTTCTACTTTCCTCCACTCTCAAATTTCTTCCATTCCTACACTATGTACAACTTTTTTTTAAGCAGTCAATAAGAAGAAGGAGTTTCTAGATTTCTTTGACTAAGGTGTTTCTTGATACTTTGTGATCAATAAATTCTATTTGGTCTTGTTGTTATTTGTAGAGTTGTTTCTTCTCATAAATGCATGTGTTGAAATTTCTAACTAGTGTGTGCAGGAATCTGATTTTCTACCTACAACATTAGTTCTCCTACCTCTCATTTCTCACTCCCCTTTCCCACTCTTTAGACAAAGTCTTCCCTAGCAAGATATTGCTAGCTTTTACCATAGGGTCAGTGGAGTGCCCCTGTTGGATCCTCAACCACAAGGCCACCTAGGAAAATCCACTTTACTCATGCATGCATATACGAAAGTTGCACCGGTTAAGTAGAGGGACTTAGATTCCTAGAGCATTGGCAAGAAATCCGCAAATTTTTCGCTCAAAATTTTTTCTTGCCAACAGTTTTTGGAGGCCACCATGGGGTAGAATTGACAGCATTTGCACCCAAAATAAGACTGCAAGGTCCAAAAAATCCAAAAATTTAAAAAAATAAAAAAAAAATCATGAAATAAAAAACAAAAAAAAATGAGTTCATGAAAATCCATTGTTCTTAAGGCTACACTATCAATTTCTTACAAGTGACCTTTGTATTCACGTGTCTTTTCATATTCCTATTGCAGATTTTTCAGTGCTAGAATTTGAAGAAGAATTTGTTGAAGTAAAAGTTGAAGTGGAAACAATGGAAGATGAAGTAGAAAGACCTCAACCCATTATTCCATGGGGAAGAAATACATGCCCTTTCTCTTGAACCACCTCTTCATGATCTACTAACCAGTTCATGCAAGAACTTTCCAAAGTTCAAAGGTGATGGCACACAACTCCCTGAAGAGCACATATCAGCCTTCACCACATCATGTGGGATTCTTGGTGTCCAACATGAAGATGTCATTGTAAGATTGTTTGTGGAGTCTCTCCAAGAAAAAGTAGTGGAATGGTTCTACCTCCTACCTACCTGATCCATCACTTGTTGGAATGACATCAAAAGGAAGTTTGAGGAAAGATTCAGATTTACTGAGGACTGTCAAGACCTCTTGGTCAGTTGGCTCAAATAAAGAAAGGAGAAAATGAAACTATGAGAGACTTTGTGGCTCATTTCAAATGGTTTCTTTGTAGGATACCTGAAGAGGATTCACCATCTGAAAACAATGTCAAGAGATTCTTCATCAATGCTCAATCACCAGAGGTAGGATTTATCCTATGAAGATTTCAACCAAGGAACATTGTAGAAGCACAAAGGATGGCCATTGAACTTGATGATGATCTCATCCTCTCTGGAAAGATCAAGAATTTGTCAAAGGGAAAGACACAACATCCTAGAGATAAGAGAACAGATCCATTACTACAAAAATTGGTGAATGAGATGATGTCATTGAAGAGGGAAATATTTGAATGAGTTTCTTCTCAAAGAAGCAATGGAAATCAGATTGTAGGAGCACCCTGAAGGCTTTCCTTGGAGGCCCCACTTATCAATGCAAATTGTAGGAGTAAGGAAAATGAAGAGGAGCTTGAACCAAGAAAGTGAAGGTGGTGATTTCCTAGAAAGTGATGAGTTTGAGAATGATACATAAATTAGATTCTATGAGTATTCTTAAGGTGATGAAGAAGATGCACCCACTTTCTCATGTGTAGTATTCACTCATTCTCAGTCTGATAAAGGAACATCTCCCTCCACTGCTATAAAGAAAAAAAAGACTGAAGATCCTCCTGTGGTGACTCTGTAAAACAAAATAATCAGTTGAGGATCTCCACTCCCACCCTCCATGGAGTTGCATTGTTGAAGCTTGATCCTGTAGCAAGTAAGAAGGCTCCCGTAATCCCAAGTAAGTCTTTTGATGCCTCTTCCAAGTCTAAATCTAAATCTACCCTTGTAAAATCTAGTACTTTGAAAGCTCCTACCGTACCTTTCAAAATACCCTCCATTCCCCAAAATATACTCCTCCTTGCAAACCTATCCTAAATCCAAAAACAGTCCCTTCATCACCTTTACCCACATCTTCTCCTTTTGATTTCATAGAATATGTGAACAAAGCCAAAGTCCAAATTACTGAAACTGAATATTTGTGGACTCATCCTGAACAATTTGAGAGGTTCATCTGATATATCAGGAGTGGTAGTCTAACACCCAATGTTGTAACTTCTAGTTCCAAAGGCATGTTGCCAAACCCACCTACACCTCCCTCACAGAACATGCTTTCCTTAAGTGCATCCAAGACTGACAAGGTTGATCCTTTCTACGTCTCCCTTCTTGTTGGAGAATATGTACTGAACAATTACATAATAGATTCTGGTGCCTCAGACAATGTGATGCCTTTGAAGGTTCCAAGGCTCTCAAACTTACCATGACTCCACCCAGTGGCTCTTGTTACTCTTTGGAGTCAAAAGAGGTCCCACTTGTAGGGAAGGTCAAATATGCATAGGTGGCTCTCACTAGATTTCTAGACAAGAAAGTTTCAGTGATGATTTTGGTAGTAGATGTCCCAGCCTCATTCAAAATGTTGCTGAGTAGAAGTTTTTGCCAAGACTTGGGAGGGAAAATTCAGATGAATTGGTCATCCGCAACCATACCAGTGAAGGGAGACATGGAGAAATTTCTTCCTGAGAAGAAGATGAGGTACATGGTATGAAATTCTGGAAGCCCAGAAGCTAACATTTTGTACCAAGATAGCAGGTGGATGAATCACTTTGTGACAACCAAGGAGGAAGATGATATTCCCATCTTGATAGGGCCAGACATGCCTTCCTGGAGAGGCATGGACCTTGAAGAAGCATTGAGGAGATTTGAGTTACAAGAGGGCAGCCCCAAATTTCTAGATGATGCAAACCATGAAGAAGAGGAAATGGTTCTTGATGATTTTCAAGTAGAAAAATCAGCTTATGTGCTTATCTGTGATGAGGATTTATTCTCATTCCCATTTGGGGATGAAGATGACCTTGATCATGCCATCTATGGAGAGACAAACCATCTTGTGATGAACCCGTGAAAGGTTTGAAATAACTACCTGTACAAGAACTACTTAGAGCCACATGGAAGAAACTAAAGATCCTGAGCTCAGTCTTAAACTTCTGATGCAAGCCATGAACCTACAAGATAAGAGTGAATCTGATTTGAAAGCTTCAATCAATGTGAAGGTTTTGGGCCATGTTGAAATAAAGCAAGAGGAGATATATGATGCCCTCTTGAGCCAATGATTGATGGATGCAATGATGAAATGGAGATATTTTCTTTCCCATTTGAAGAAGAAGACTCTTTCCATGATGAAGAAATTGAAGCAAGGAGTTTTGAGGCCTTTGAAGATGAAGCTCCTCTTGATGAAGGATTGATAAAATGTAGTGATTCCCAAGATAATGAAGTAATCCCTCTGATAGTTTCCTTGAGCTACAAAATAAAGATTCTTCAAAGGCATACAAAGATGAGCTACAGGAAGTAACAAAGGAGATCTTTGTGTAAGAAATATTGGATGTAGTGGAAGTTGTGGAAGACCCCGAGCTGATTCTTGATCTCTTAACTCATTCCATGGCCATACAAGACAAGTATGAGGTCACTTCCAATCCTTCCGTCAGTACTCAAGCACCTCATTAGTGGAGTAGAGAAAAAGGATAAGTCTGAGGTTTCTCATGGAAAAGAGGTCAACAAGCATAGACCTGGGAAAGAAAAGAATCCAGAATGTTCAAGTAATTTGAATGAAAAGCATCCCTGGGGCAGCGATAGGATGCTCAATGAAGAATCAACTATGTGGATAAATACGGAAGGCAACTAGCACTATGAAACCAATTTCAAAGAACATGAAGGCAATGGAATTTCTAAGAGAAGACCTGAGCATCAAGAAGCTCATGGTAGGCTCACTCCTACAAAAGTGTACAGACAATCATGAAAGCACATAGCTTTCATAAAGTTAAGGAGAGGAGGCTACTTTTGGAACTAGTCAATGGCTTTGCAGAACATCATCACTCAGTGTTTCCACTCAGGGGTAACTTTTGAGGAATAAAAAGTACTTCAGTGAAAGCGGGTTGTCCCCACCTTGTACCATAGGTGATTGCTAGGTGTGTTTCCCTTTATTTCCCTTCTCATTGTGTGTTGTGTGTTTCCATTTCAGTCTTGTTGTGTGTGTGTGTGTGTGTGTTTCCTTCTTTGTTATCTTTCCTCTCTTGTAAATTGTACATGACTCTGCAAGGCCCAATGGATAAGGCACTTGGTCAATGGATCATATGGTCTAAAATTGAGATTTTGGATTCCCCATGTCATGTCTTCACTACACTCAGTCCATGTCATGTCCCCAAGCTAGAGCCAGTTGTTGTCATGCAAATGTGCAACAAGGAAATTAACAATTTCCAAGCATGACAACTATACCCCTGTGTTAATTTTTTCAAGTCCTATCATTCCAAGACACCCTAGGTATATCTAGTCAGTCCAATTGACCTAATAATTAATGTTATCTCATCTCCCTAGGTGATTTAGGAAATTCCATTCATTCCCCCTAGGTGATTTTAGGAGTTCATTAAAAGTTGCAAGCTACAGGCAGTTGTGGGAAGGGCTATCACTAGCCTTCCTAGGGTTGGAGCAACCCCATGGAGTGGAGAAGAAGAGCCTAAGTAGATGTGGAGGTGATTCAAAGGTCTTGGGACATCATGGAAATGATTCAAGAAGATTTTGGAAGGGCTCAGAGAAGTTGGGGTAGTTTTGCTAAAATTAGGGTTCACAGGCCTAGTCAGTGCACAAGCCAAAACAACCACTGAGCTTCAGAAGGTGATTCTGGGAGCTTCAGATGGAGTTAGGAGAAAAAAAAACATCTCTGGAAATATAATTCCAAGCCCTAAAATATGGTGAAATAATATTTTTCACAACACTTTGGTGCATTAGGTCTGCAAGGCAGTGTTTCTCAGGCACAAGTGGAGTACCAAATAAAAAATATGATTTTTCAGGGATAAAATGGAAGAATAAAGACATGATACCCCCACCATTGGATTCAAAAATTCCATTTCCAGTCAGGATCATATAAATTTTTTTTCCAAAAAAGTCCATCGAGAGCTCAAGTTATCATCGTCGCAAGTTGTCCTCTCGGAGCAAGTTCAGGACTTAGCCAAATTTTAGGAGGACACTTGTCATCTCCAGGAGCCTAGGTGGATTTTATGTCCCCAACATCCTTAAGGGTTAGGTACATCAACCTTGGAAAAATTCACCCAGCCCCCATGTGACCTCCTAAGCCGCATACGACCATCAAAATTGTCAGTTCAGCCCCTGGGTGTAATTTGGAGCTCAAATTCCCTACCGTCGGATTGTCAGCTGCCATGTGTCCATGTCCCTCTTGCTCATCATGGAAATTTTTTTGATGTCCCTCACATCCCTTAAAGGAGGTGAGGGACATTAGGGAAAAAAATGATGTCCCTCATGTCCCCATCCTCCAACTCCAAAATTTGAAAATTTTCTAACTCTTGTGTTTCTTACTTGCTTCTAGCCCTGCTTCTCCATTTAAAGAAAGTTGCAGAGAACACCTCAGTCCACCACTCCATCATTTCCGCCAAAGCTCAAACCATCTTCACCACATCAATGAAATTATGTCTACCCCATGGTGATACATAGGTCTTATAAGAATACTTCATCGAGATATGAAGAAGAAAAATGGAAATCCCCATTTCTATGAAATCAAAATTTGAAGAAATCTTCCAAACCTGTGCACAAATTGACAAACCATATGTTTCTGAGTTCTTAATCTCTTGAAGGATTCATTAAAAAATCATATGAAAAACCTCCCCCAGCAAGGAATTATGCTCACAGTGAAGAAATTTCACTTCCAAATAACGAAGAACAAAGTTCAAATTCCCGTCAAACTGGAAAACCGGATCATCAAAAGGAAATTTCACCAGTAAGACAAGAAGGAAAAAACCATTATCACAATGGAGTTGATTCATCTCTTGAATGGAGATAAAAAATATACCTGCAAATTTCAAATCTCCATTAATGGCAGCCATGACATTCTCAGTAGTGGAAAAAATTTCGAGCTACCTCTCCACTTCTCAGGGTTCTAGTGGGTGAAATCACACAAAAATTGGAGGGAATGATCGTTGAAAAAAAGAAGCGTGAACATTGGAGTAGTTTTTGTGCCATGAATGGATTTTTTAGGGATAACCAAACCTAAAAATTTCAAGCTCCAGTTAATTCCTGTCATGATACAATAACATCTGTGAAAAATCAATGAGCTACCTCTTCACTTCTCAAGGTTCCAATGGGTGAAATTGCACAAAAATTGGAGGGAATGATCATTGAAAAATCTAGTTTCACGTGAACTAGTTTTTGCACCATGAAGTCCCTATTTTTTAGGGATATGGAGGGCTGTTTTTTTTATCAGCATTCTTCCCTCTTTGAATAAATTTTCAAATTCCCAAAGATCCGGCAGGTGAAATCATCTGAAATTCAGAGGGAAGGGTCTCCAAAAAATCTAGTTTCTCTCAAACTAGTTTTTGCATGATGAAGTTTCCAGTTTCTCAAGATATGAAGGACTGATTTTTTATCAATATTCTACCCTGGTAGCTCCATACCCAAAGCTCTTACCAAGCATAAATTTTCATTTTTCATTTCTGAGCTTTCTAGAAAGTGAATCATGATGAAAATTGGAGCACGAGTTCGTGACAAAGAGCCAAATCCAAAAAAGTTGTTCCCATCACAAACAGAGGTCATTTTCACCATTTACTAAAAATAGCATATGTTATACTTCCTCACATGCTATAAATGGTGAGCCCCACTGAATTGCAAGTTCGATCACTCAAGACAATCAGAAAAGGGGTAAAATGGAAAGTAAGACAGAAAATGACTTCTTCCTAAAATAGCAGGTCCCCAAATAGCAACCTGCTAAAAATAGAAATGTGCTAAAAATAGAAATATCTCGGGAAAAGAGGAGGTTGGAATATGGTAGAAGGTTCAGAAGGTGAAACTAGGAGCAAGACATGTGATATGTCCCAGAATAGCAGAGCATGGGCTCATATTCTAAAAATAACAGGTTGTTCTCAAAGGGCAAGTTTGGCACAATGGGACATAGAGGGATGATCATCTCAAGGAACTGGACAATGTTTTTTGACACTCACTACATAGTTTGGGTCATAGGTATATCATATGCAGGCTGGGAGTTGTGGTCATCAACGGAACAGTTCATTCAACTTGGCAAGCATTCATGAGCTGATTTGAAGGAGTTTCTCAGGGTGCAAGGAGTTTGAAGATTCAGAGTCTCACTGCACTTGAGTTTTCAATCAACAAGGATCAATGGATTTCATCAGGAATGACATCTCCTCTTCTTCTCTCACTCTTTCTCTCTCCTCTTCCCCCAACTTTCTCTCTCTTCTCAATGTTCTAATTTTGCATTGGGATTGCACTTTTTCATATGTATTAATGTTCCTAATGTAATAAGTCACCTTTATGTTATAAAAAGGGACTTAAAAGTTTCCTAGGAAGTTGAAAAGTTTTAAGTTGTGTGAGGACATATGAAAAGGCATTAGGGGGGAAGATGAAGAGTCATATCTCACTCTATAAATTGTTAAGCCATTCCCATTTCAAAAGGTTGACAATTGATATTCTTGTAAACTCAAGAGTGAATTGTACTTAGAGAAAGCAAAGGAGATGGCCATTTTCTTCTAATTTCCTCCACTCTAGTTTTCCTCTATTCCCACACTATATACAACTTGTGTTTAAGCAGTCAATACAAGAATAAGGAGATTCTATATTTATTTGACTAAGGGATTTCTTGATACTTTGTGATCAATAAATTCTATTTGGTCTTGTTGTTATTTACAGAGTTGTTTCTTCTCATAAATGCATGTGTTGAAATTTCTAACTAGTGTGTGCAGGAATCTGATTTTCTACCTGCAACATTAGTTCTCCTACCTCTTTTATCACTCCCCTTTCCCACTCTTCAGACAAAGTCTTCCCTAGAAAGATATTGCTAGATTTTCCACAAGGTCAGTGGAGTGCTCCTATTGGATCCCCAACCACAAGGCCACCAGGAAAATCCACCTTTACTCGCGCATGCATATATGGTAACTGCACCAGTTAAGTAGAGGGACTTAGATTCCCGAAAATTTTTCTCACCAACAACATGGAAATAATATTAAGTCCTTTTCAATAGATATATTGTAATGAATTTTAATGAACTTATGGATAAGGTTATATTTCCTAAATTGGAAATAAAAGAAGCACACCTTTAAGGTTGAGTAAGTCTTTAAGTTTTTAAACTTAAGGAAATACTTAAAAATTATGATCTTATGGTAGAGGTAAATGAATGATCTAATATAAGCATGCACTATTGGATATTTTCAATTAAACATAAAATAAGAAAGATAGTATGTTGTTGGATAACATTAAGAGTATGTGAAACTTGATAAAGGGATGATACATACCTACACTTAAGTAATGTGAAATTGCACAATTTCTATTAATAGGAATTATAGAGACACGGTATCCATGCTTTCCTATAGTATTATAGCTAAATTAGTGGCATAAAATATAATTATGTTAGTAAGAAACATAGTATTAATTGATTAAGCTAAGACAATATTAAATGTGCAATTATAAACTTAAACAAAGATAGTTTCAATTTCCATTTATGGTTATCAATGACATGAAATCTAATGAGGTAATTAAGTGTTATTGTAGAAATTAAATATCCTTAGATCAAATAGAGAGAGGACCTTAGGTATAAATCATTCAAGGAGGAATTATTGTGGGACCTAGGATATTCTGTCATGATTTGATATTTACCTTGAAAATAATAAGATACCATGTTCCAATTTCAGGACTCTTGGCAGGTTAAGTCACTACATCCACTATGCATTTATATCCCTATAATGACGGTTGTCACCATTTTTATACCGCTGCTTAGTAGCTATACTGAGTTTCCTCATCAAGAGACTAGATTGTGGCATGGTGTTGCTTTAAGTAAAAAAATTGTTAGGGTTACAAAGATAGAGTGAACCTCATGGATATGCACCATGATATCAAATTATGATGGCTACGAGGAGGGAAGTGGTCTAGTAATGAGGTGAATTATTATGAAGACACTTAATTTCCCATAGGCATCATAGGATGACATAAAGGTACATCTTCTTGCAGGTTAAACTAGATTTGTACCTTGTATAAGACTTATAGTTGTTTACAACATCAATGATTATGAATCCATATAACTGAATAAGTGATTAAGGTGAGATGAAAAATTCCTAATGATGAGTGTGATGACATGGAATTGAGCATGGCATACATGACTCTAAAACTTTATGCAAAGTAGTGTAAGATGCTAATTACACTGTCGTGATTTCAGTATGATCTAAGCTATGAGATACCTATGGAATTCATACTTAGAACCTAGGTAGACACTCAGGTATCTTTACTTAAATATCATATCATGATAAAGGAAAACCAAAGGATACATTTGATGTATTAGATTGTATAGAGTGTTGAGGGAGAGCGAGTAAGTTCATTATTCCCTCATGTAGATGCACATGGTTTATGAAAGTTATCGGAAATGGATTGCATTAAAGTTTATGTTGGATTTATATATATGGGTGTTTAAATCAGCTGCATAAAGTAAGATAAATAATAATTAAAATCCTAGACATGAAGTGACAAAAATTGGATGTTACATTCCTCTGGAAGCCGGTAGAAACTTGACAAATCCTGTATCTGTTTGTTTATGCTTAACAATCATTAAACAGTCTTGGCCAAAAGTACCCTACTTTCAAGTTTTTTATAGCCATGATTTGGGTAGAAAAATGGCCTCCTAAGCTCCCATGGTGCAAATCACATAAGATCCTTTCAGCTTCTTCATTCTCAAGGCACATGAGCAGGATCCCATTAAATTTTAGTTTGAAAAGGAAATTGTCAATTATGGTGAAATTGGATCCATGTTTCCTACCTTCTCTTTTTGAGAGGGAGATTGCTTGGGTATTTCCCTATCTGCATGAAGCGGATCCTATCCAAGACATAAGTCTTAGAGTCACTTTCTTCGATAAAGAGTATCTTTCAGACTCATCATTAGTCAGGGGAATGGGGTCTCTTGTGTAAGATATTGACATAGGCCCCTTCCCCATACTAGATTTGTAGGATTTATCTCAATGTAATATTCAAAGATATTAGTGATCCAGTTAGCTCTTTTATCTGTTATCTCACCCTCTATTATATATTCCTTGACACTAAAGCGTGCCATCATAACCTTGATTTTACTATGGGTGACAAGGTGCTTGAATTTATTCAAACCTTTAACTATAGTGTAAACTTGTCTTTATATAAAGTTATACCTGGTTTCATAGTCATAGAGAGTTTTTGAAAAGAAGGCGACTGGATATTCCTCTCCTTAAGACTCTCCTTTCTGTGTCAACATGGATTCTACACTATGCTCACTCCCGTATACATACATGATGAAATCCTTTAAGAATTAGGGGTTGCATACTACCAGGGTGGATGCAATAGCCCCCTTAATTACCTCAAAGGCTTGATGGCCTTCAATGGTCCATTAGAAGTTAAGTTCCTTCTTGAGCATTAATGTGATCAGGCGGATTGTCCTGAAAAAGTCTGAAATGAACTTGTTGAAAAAATTGATCTTTCATAAGAAATATTGGACCACTTTATTATTGACTGGTAAGGGTAGTCCTAAGATGGATTCAACTCTTTCTAGATCAATAGAGATTCCTTCCTTTGAAACAATGTGTCCCAGGAGTTTTCCCTAGGGTACTTCGAAAACACATTTTCTTGGGTTCAGGGAGATACTGAATTCTTTGCACTTCTTGAATACAGATTCCAAGGCATCAAAATGATCCTCTTCCATCTTGGTAAGTACCATTAGATCATCTAGGTATATAAGAATTACCTTACTAATCAGTGCTCCAAATGCGACGTCCATGTCTATTTGAAAGGTAGCTTCAGTGTTTATGAGTCCAAATGACATTTTCACGTATGTGAAGGTTCCTCTCTTTGTCATAAAATTGGTATTATGTTTGTCTCCTTCCTTGAGACATATCTATTTATAGCCTGAAAAACCATCCAGTAGAGAGAATCTCTTCGAGCCTACAACTGTTTGTAATATCTTCTCCATGGAGGGTAAAGGGTAGTTATCCTTAAGGGAAACTCTATTTAGGTCTATGAAATCTATATAGAGCTGAATTTCATTTTCCTCTATATATGATTCCTCTTCTCAGGTGATCATGGCATGGGAAGCCTAAAATTCTGATACCGCTTGGCCCGTTATATGTTCCTTGGTGAGAGGTTATGATAATACCTTCATATTAGATCCATACTTGGTCCGCAGAATCAGATGGGACCAATCAAGAGACATGTAACATCCTATCTTAGACGTGAAATCACGGGATGGACATAGTCTAAAGAATGGAAAAAACGTCAATTACTACTATATCCTGTGGAATGGTTATGTTCGGACATGAATAAAGCTAAAATGGGAGTCCCTTGATTACTCCTATGGTTTGGACTTAGTTTCCATCAAGTTGTATGAATCCTTTCCTTATAGACTCATATTTAATTCCCAAGGCATCTGTAATTGCTTTGGACATGACCGTAGTGTGTTTGCTAGAGTCTATCATGGAGTTATGCAATAATTTCCTACCTTTTATAAGAGTCATAAAAAGGGGTTGGGCCTTGGTTTACTTAATTCTCCCTTATGCTTTAACAACATTTCCTCTGTTAGGACTCTAATAATTTTTACCTATACCTTCTCTTTCATGGTGGAGGTTAGGTCATCATTTGATTTCAGTGCTTCTTGAAGCAACTCCTTTTTCTTTGGAATGCACATAATATCTCAAAAGGATGTGTTAGTTGTCACTTTCTTGAGTTGTTGGACCATGTTTATCAATCTGAGAGATGATGTCTTGGATGGTGACTGGTGTTTCATTCCTTTTACTATGAGATGGAGGGCACCCTAATTCTTGAAATTTCTCGGGATGTTTTTTACAATTAGTAGTGGTGAGACTGTAATGGTTGGAGGCTTTTTTATGTCCCATTAGTTATAGTTAGGATAGGAGCAGTTGTCTCTATCATATTTTTTTGAAGGAATTGTTATATTTAGATTAAAATAGGTTGGAATTAGATGCCTTTTTTGTAAATATGAATTCTTCCCCTTTTACCCATGAGAAAATCACATGCTCTAGTGTGATCTCCGCTTCTTTCTCCAGGGACATCCCTTGAATCTACGCAACAAGGGCCACATTTTGGACTCCCGTGGACTGGTAATGTATTGATGTGTTAACATCGTATCCTTCCCTTTATCTTTTTTTGGTTACCTTTTTCTATAAATATCCTTCGGGACAGTCTCTTGGCATGTTAGGAATATTAAAAGGGAAGCACTATGCATTGGGATCTTCTGCCAAATTGTTTTTCCCGAGTACCATTTCCCTTCCTCTATTGGGTGGGATGGTCTGAAGTGGTGTTGACACTGGGATGAATTGGTTATATGAATACCTAGATGAAAGCCTCTAGGTATTCTAATGTTTTGGGGGATAGGCAGGCCTACCGCCCTGATAGCTTTGATAATGTTGTCTTAGGTAAGCACTCTGATTCTTTTTAAGATTTACTATCTCATTAGAGAAGTTTCTGAGGATATTTTTGAATTCCTCCATCTCGGGAGAAGAATATGATGATATTGTAGTGGGGATAGATGTCAGATGAGAGAATGAGTAATTATATATGGATGAAGGGACTTGGGTAGAGCTTGGGAACTGTGTTTGTGGAAGGGGAGCTATTTCGGTGTATATTGATAAAGGGGCTCTCAGGGGAAGCTTACCAAAATCTATTAAATTGTACTTGGATTAGATCACAATATCATATGCTTGTGGTAAAGATTCCCATCCTAAAGATTGAATCATCAGATAAATATCCAAATTAAGAGAATTCAAGTAAAAAACAATTTCCATACCTATAGGCGGCATTGCTAGAACATGAATCCTTTCCAACGTTTTGTGAAATCTAGTGATAAAATTGGTCATAAGCTCTTGGGAATCCTTCTTGATGTTGACGAGATGTTTTAGGAGTGAATATATATCTCCTTTCTCACTAAATATTCTTATTAAGACGTTTCCTAGTTTGTCCCAAGTGCCGATAGAATTAGGGGTTAGGGACCAGTACCAATCAAAAGCCTTCCTCTTAAGGTAAGTAGCTAGTAACCACAAAGTGACGTGTTGTTCCCTGATATAATGTACTATGGATATCGCAACTATGTCTTGGAGGTGTTCCTCCAGAGTTTTGAAGTCTTTTCTACTAAATTTTGGTAGTTCCTTTAGCACGTTTTCTAGAATAGGATTCCACACTTCCAGGGGTGTTGGCAAGATGAGTGGAATGCTTTGATTCCATGAAATAAACCATCTTAGAGGTTAATCTTGGAGGTGGGCCATTCAGATAGGTTTGAGGATTCTAGTTGATTGTAAGAATGGATTACCTAGTAGAGGTTTTGAGAGAGTCTGGTTCAAAGGAGATGGAGACCTCTGAATCTGTCTACCTCTTCTGTTCCTCAGTGGGGATAACTATAGATATTTAAATGCACATTATACTCTTGTTCTCAATATTTTTCGTATCCATCTCATAAAATGGAGAGGAACAAACTGAGTACTATTGATATCAGTTAAATTTTGATGATGGAGCCTTAAAATGTGTAGCGGTTTGAATCCCACTGGGCACTTCTGGAAAACTATTGACGATTATATTTGTGGATGAACCATCAAAGTCATGGGATACCTTAGGGATGTGGGATGTGCCCCCTAAGATAAGCTCCAAGTTTTATAGAAGCTATATTTTCTCTGTTGGTGCAAGGTAAGGGTCAGAGGAAAAATAAAATGAAGTGCAAAACTAACTAAGGTGATACGTCGAAACTTATTTTAAAAGGCACAAAAATAGATCCTAAAAAACTGTTAGAATAGTTGAAGAGAATTTAACATGGTGTACTATTTTTAGAAGTATCTTGAAATATAAAAGGTGGAGAAGGTGTAAAACATAATAATATGTAGATGATAGATGCATATAGAAAACCCAAGGGCATATTGTAACACCCTCGACAACTGATATATTCCTCTTTTGCATTTCCAGTGTTGACATGTGATTTTCTAGATAAAGATGTATTTTTTTTACTGTTGAAGATCATGCTTGATAAGGATAAATATTTTCTGTTCTTAAAAATAATTAAACTAAAATTGTATGGTTATCAAGAATTTATTTTCACTTTGGATAGATGAACTGCAATTTGGCTTTAATAATTGCAGACTTATTTCTTCTTCTGACTCATCCTTGGATTAATTTTAATGATCTAAGGAATGTTTCAAATCCTCTTCATAGATTGAATGATAAATTGAAATTCAGTAGTTTAAGGGACATAGATTACTGAACTTAGAATGTTACGAATTCTGTGGTATCATGTGAACATGTTCTCGTTCAAATGTATGTTGTGTTTGGGTCTTTAGTGATTGATCTTGGCAGGACATTAAGGACTTAAGAAAAATTTAATTCACGGAGGAGGATTTTGGAGTCCTAAAACCTAAGGATTATCCTAACAATAGCCTAAGCTATGTAAGAACATCTATGTTCTAGTTGTGTTTACTTATTTGGATTTTTATTCTAACCTAAGCCTCTTATTCTAATTTTTTGGGTTGGCATCCTAACCTAAACATTGTGCTAAATGGATAAGAGAAGGATTACTAAAGTAATACTAGGCTATTTTAACTAATACCTAATACTAAAGGGTTATGAATTGATCCTAACCTAAGGTGGGAATCCTATTGGAAAATGTTTTAAGACCTATGTTGGTAATTGCTAAACTAACCTAAGTTATATTTGGATCCATCCTAAACTATTAAAAAAAGGGAACCTAAGGGGGGGTTGCATGTATCTAAGGCACGGTTCCAATGACATTTAAATGAGTTGATAGGGTTTTATGGATGGAAGTACTGCCAAACTTGGCAGGGGCTAGTTGACTTGGTGGATGCGTATGTGGAAGCCCCAATAAAAGATGGAATTGTATTTTTGTATGGAATTGGCATACGCCAGATTTAGGAGGTGGTGACAAGGAAAGATAAGCGGGAATTTTGGAATTAATGGAATTAATGGGCCTCGGTCTTTGTGTGCAAACCATCTTGGAAACTTAGAAGGTGGGTTTGTAGGAGGTTATTTGGTTTTGCATGCACGACAGATTTTTCTCTGCATGGAGCTAACTGGTTCTTCAAACCAACAGTTTGATATTCACTTCAAAGCTATTTTTGGTTTCTTTGGCCTATTTTTGATTGAAGGAAAGTATATGAGGCATAGGAGGAAAAGATGTTTGATTGTTGATTTTTCATGGTGGAGAAAAAGAGTTGGAAGCTCGGCTAGAAGTATCCTTCGATTTGGTGGAAGAACTATCAAGCATGATAGGATCTAACTATTAAGACTCTTTTCTTTCTTCTAAATGATTCATTAGAACAACTCCTCTCATGAGATTCATGTTTTTATGTTTGATTGGTTATTTTCTTGTTGGGTTTAGTGAATCTTTGTTTTGTTTGGATTTGAATCCATGGCAAATATAGTGTTGTTTTGGAAACTATCTCTCTGTGTAAGTTTTATGACTACATGCATGTGAATTCTGTATGCAAAACTTGTTTCTGTATCTCTGTTTTTGCACTCTATATATTTTATTCAAATTTGTTGTGCTTTGATTTTACCTTCGTGGCAGTATAGGGATCTGAGCTTAGGGGAAACTTAAGTTCCATTTGATGTTACTTCTGGGTTGTGTTTTTGGATGTAGACTTGTGTTGGAGCTTTGTGATTTGATTAAACTTGTGTTGGAGCTTCATTTTGATCAGAACCAGTGTTTGGAAAACTTATGCATTGCTGAACTATTGCTTGGATTTTGTATTCGACACTGTACTCACATTATTTTACTTGTGAAGTTTTGAACATTTGTGTGTGAAGCTTGGGTTCAACACTGCACTCTTATTTAACACTTGAGTGTTATGAGTTTGTATTTGGGTCAATATATTCGATTATGTTCTGGAACAACCCACTTGAGACCCAAGAAACAACCTAGGGTTAGTTAGGAAAATTATGGAATAATTTTTTTTATTAGAAGTGTCCACAACCAAGGTTGCAAGACAACAGTTGTCACTACAGGTTCCTAAACAAGTCTAAAATTACTAGAACATACTTTTCATTTATTAACAATTTATCAGAGGTCACATGGTCCAAATTTTAGGGTTAGAAGTTTCAGTTAGGTTCAGGGGGTAAATTATCACCATACCCACTCTCTAACAGGTTCAGAGTTTCAACTTGATTTTTCTCATACTTAATGCATTCAAAATTTCCCTAAATCATTCCCATTGGATAGGAAATTTTCTCACTTTTCCGGTGATATAAAGAAGTCCTAACTCCTTGTAGAACTCCAAATATGGACAGGCAGACTTTAGGGGTCAAATTTTCCCCAAGGGGACACGTGTTGAGCAGGGAAGAAAAGTCACATTTTCGGGTTGGCGGGTCGTGGGGTGGTGTTTAGAATTTTTCCTTGCGTGGGGAGAAAATTCAAAATTGCACCCATGCCTCCGCTGGGTCCTCCAGGGACACGTGGCGGCCTCTGAGTCATCGGGGGGAAATGAGGGAAGGGCGGGGTGGCGGAGAGTCTTGTGGAAAATTATCTAAAGGGGAAAATCCAATAAAGGCACCCACGCACCCATGGGTCCATCAAGGACACGTGGCACCCAACCAAACAATGTAGGGAAGAAGGAGAGGGAGGGCGCAGTAACAAGAGAAGATTGGGAATTTTCACCAAAGGGGAGGGTGAAAGGGTTAAAAGCGCACGCGGGTCCACGCGTCTGCACGGAGGAGATTTTTCCAAGGAAGGGTGGGAGTGTGGGACCGCAAGGAAAATAAAAATTTTCCAAAAATTTTAAAAAAGTAAAGTGATGAAGTTCTCCCTCCTCCGTTGACACCCCATGGTGCCACATGGTAGCCTCTGATTGGCTACGGGCCGGCGGGAGAAAAGTCAAAAATTTTCCCCAAATTTTTTCTTAAAAGGCCCAAGGGTAAAAATGATGCGGTGCCTCCACTGTTGCCCCATGAGGACACTTCAGTAGTGGAAAACCTGTGATAAGCCATGGACCAGTGGAAATTTTTCAAAAAATTTTTCAGGGAAAATTTTCCCAAATTTTTACCAAGGCAGGAAAATTAAAAATTTTCTAAGGATTTTAAGGGGAAATTTTGGGATCTGGGCCCGCCAGGATTTCCCGCCATAAAGGAAAACTTCAAAGTGCCATAACTTTTGCTAAAAAGCACTATTTTGGGCAAACGAGGACTTTTTGGAAATATCTCGATGCCCTCTTCACTCAACAGGAAACATAAATTTTACATTTTGATAAGGTTTAAGGGTTTAATTTTACAAAAACAATTTGTAATTTTTTAATTGGCAAACTGGTAATTTTGCAATGTTTTTAAATTGTTTTTTGTTCAATTTGATCTGAGTTCTTCATATCAACATGCAAAATAGACATGGAGGATTACTCTAGGAAGGATTTAAAGCCAGTTTTAAATTTAGGTAAATTTCACTTGTTTCTAATTTTCAATATACATTTTTCTAATCTAATGACATTTAAATGACTTAAAAAACTATTCTAACCCAAAATGTAAATCTGATTTCAATTTTGTATCATTTTTTAAAATTAAAATATAATTTCTTATTAGTGTTTCTTTGTCAATTAATCATTTACAACAGAAGATTCCATTTTTAATATCAAATAGAGATTTCTAAACAATGAATACATTCCAATTTCAATCCACAATAAATATGAGGAAAGGTATTTTTATTATTTCAAATAATAACTATAATTTACAAACGTATATCTTTTTTTCATACATCTTTAAATGTTTTCAATTCCTTTCCAAATAAACATAATTCTATTTCTTTCTATTCAATACAAAGTAGAATTTAAATTTCTTTCACACTTTGAATATACACTTTTCAATCCAATTACAACATCTTTCTCTTCACAAAATACATTACAATTTCATCCACATCAAGTGGGAAAGGATTAAAAATGAATTATATATTTCACAAGGGACTGTCAAACTAAATTTTCCTTTTCTCTAGAACAACAACATGCAAGTTTCAAATTTTCTCTCCAAGTTGATCACAAAAAAAGTTATTGATCACAAAAAAAGTGGGGGAAAGGAAACGCTCTCCACCCAACCAAGACATCCAATGAAAGGAGAATCCTTCCTTCATCATTGGCCCCCGAGCCCCAACCAAAATACAATAAGAGGTGTGATTCAACCCATGGCAACAACTGGCTTCCACAACACACAACATTCTTTCAACATGCATATTTCAATTATAAAACACAGTTCCACACAAAATAACAGTTTACAACTGCAATTGAAAACATTCAAACAAAACTCAGGCTTGATCATGCAAGCCAAAGGAGCAAGGTCTATGGGGGAAGCTACTTATGCCTCCCAATGGGAATTGGGCATCCACTAGAACAAACCACCAATAAATTCATCACACACATATCCTTATGCCCCCCACAATCCCTCCTTATGCCCCCCACATATTTCCTTATGCCCCCCACAAAGTAAGAAATGCAAGCTATTTCTTTTCCATGGTGGATCCCAAACCCAAACTCCCTCCACAAAATTCTGATGCCAATGGCATTCCCTTATGCCCCCCACATGGATTCCCCATAGCCTTCTCCTACACCATTCCTATGGCAGTCTACCCAACCAGCCAACAAATAAATCAAAACATGCACCATTCACACAACACAACAAGAAAATAAAAACATAAAAAGAAGAGTTAAACTCCTACCTCTCCATGGTAGCTTTTGTTTCCAAATATCAAGCTTCAATGCCAAAAACACAGTCCCAAAACAACAATCTCCAAGCATGCAAATTTTCTCCAAACTCCTTCCAAAAGTAAGAGCTCCAAACACAAGAAAAATGTGCCCCAAAGAAGTTTGCAAAATGATTCAACAACCCAAAACAAGCAAAGAGTTTGAATTTTATAGAAGAGGGAAGAGAAGAGGATGATGTGGATCCATGTAGGATGCCACATCACACATCCTCAAATTCAAACACAAAAGAAAAAATTTCATTCTCCCAAGCACAATAAAGAGGTGGGTGAAAATATGACAAGTTACTTGCACACTCCAAAATCCCACACCCCAAAGGACTACAAATTAAATAAAATGTAAGAGAGTGCAATCAAAACTTGCAACATGATTAATAAAATGCATTATAAAAGTCTAAAATCACCTCTCCAACCATAAGTATGGTTGGTAAATTAAATTAGAGGTATGGGACAAGTTTTACTTGTCCCACAAGCCTCCAAAAATATCCCCCAAGGACAAATTCGAATTTCCATGGAGGTGGAGTGTTTCATACTCCAAAATCTGACTTACACAACTCTTACACAAACTTACACATCCCTTACATATTTAATACAAAGAGCCAACAACTTCCATAATTACTTTCCTATATCCCAATTTGAATTATTTAAATTTTAACCATATGATTTCTCACATTAATCTACCACAATTTTAATTAAATAAAAGAAAGGGAACACATTACTAATAAAATACATACAACAATAATAAAAATTAACCACATTAATAAAATACACAAAACCCATGGTCACATATAAAGGTGATCCCCCCATGGGAATCCCTAACAAAAACAACAACACACACACAATAAAACAAGTTGCCATGGTGACCTTGTCGAATTCATCTAGAATTCCATTGTGGTTGGTCTCCAATCCCTCGATGTTTGTTGTGATATTTTTAACCTGCAAAACACAAATACCTCCTTTGGCCTCATGGCCATATCAAAACATCCAACATGATATAAATAAAATCACAAAATCATCTATATAAATGAATCACAACAACATCAAAGTAACAACTATATCATTTACAATTTATAATCAACAAATATATCATCATCATATAATATCCATTTTCTAGATCTACTCATAATATCCAAAATCACATGTCCGAACAACATCCATAAAACATCCATGTCAAATAGTATATCATCATCCACATATGAGTGTCTCTAATAATCATCATGCATCATAACCAAATCAAGATCAACAATAATCCATGATCAAATGTCTAACAACATACTAAATCAAAACATAATAATGTCCATAATGTAATCAACAGTATCAAAATAAGTATCAAAAGGTGTCAAAGGGAAGTGGGCACTACATCCCCCTCCCCTTAGACTCGACTTCCTCCTGGAAGTCACTGGAACAAATGTGGAAACTGAACTCGTAATGAAGTAGCATCCTCCCATGTAGCTACAGTCTCATCATATCTGTCCCACTGCACCCGAACCTGATCAACCTCTCTACCTCGAAGGCCCAGGGTCCTATGATCTAGGATGTGAATGGGCTCCACCATCACCTGCCCCTGATCCTGCACCTATAATGATGTCCAATCTAACACATGAGAAGGATCTGCAATATATCTCCTGAGAACTGAAACATGAAAAACATCATGTATGCGAGACAAGCTGGGTGGCAATGCTAGATGGTAGGCCAAAGGGCCGATACACTCCAAGATCTCAAAAGGACCAACGAATCTAGGAGCTAACTTAGAACCTTTTCCATAATGGATAGGGCTCTTGTGTGGCCTGACACGAAGGAACACCTTCATGCCCACATCAAAACTATGGTCGATCCTATGCTGATCTGCATACTTCTTCTGCCTATCTTGTGCCTCCTACAATCTCTACCTGATCAACACTACCTACTACTCCATGTCCTGTAAAAGAGCTGGTCCAAGAGATACTCTATCCTCTAACCTATCCCAGCTAAGAGGTGTCCTGCACTCTCTACCATACAAGGCCTGAAAAGGAGCCATGCCTATGGAACTTTGAAAAATATTGTTGTAGGTAAACTCCACTAAGTATAGGTACTCCTCCCATTTAGACTGCTGATCCATCACATACATCCTGAGCATGTCCTCTAAAATCTGATTCACCCACTCAGTCTGTCCATCTATCTCAGGGTGATATGTTGTGCTGAAGTTGATTCTCGTCCCGAGGACATACTGC
This sequence comes from Taxus chinensis, assembly GCA_019776745.2. NCBI lineage: Eukaryota > Viridiplantae > Streptophyta > Pinopsida > Cupressales > Taxaceae > Taxus > Taxus chinensis. The sequence goes on from JAHRHJ020003167.1 coordinate 62,963, forward strand.
ATGGTAGTCCAGAAATGTGAAGTGTACAAAGGATCACGGTCACAAATGATCTTCTGTGGAATCCCGTGCAACCTGACAATCTCATCCAAATATACTTGTGCCACTACTCTAGCTGTATAAGTGGTCTTCACCAGAGAAAAGTGAGCCACTTTTGTCAATTTATCAACCGTGACCATAATGGCATCATGGTGATATCTCGACATCGGTAGCCCAACAATGAAATCCATGGAAATGGTGTCCCACTTCCATTCCAGTATAGCATGAGGATAAAGAAGGCCTACTGGATGCTGATGCTTGGCCTTAACTCTCTGGCACTCTAAACATCATGACACAAACTGGGCCATGTCTCGACGAAGTCCTCTCCAATGATACAACTGTCTCAAGGTGGCGTGCATCTTCTTCACCCCGGGATGGGCTGAATAGGGTGCATGATGTGCCTCTACCAAGATGTCCTGCCTCAAGCCTCCATCTCTGGGAACATATATCTAGCCTCTGTGCCTGAGAAGACCATCTACCTCTAAGGAAAAACCATCAAACTTCCCCTCAAGGGGTCTCTGTGACTCGATCTCTGCTCGTACTACAATGTAGAAGCTGTCAAGAGGAAGCTGCTGAAGAATCCTACTCCACAAATCTGTGCTCACTGAAGTGGCCATAGCCACATGTCTCCATCTACTGAGAGTGTCTGCTACCACATTCTCCTTCCCCTTCACATGCTCTATCTCCATGTCATACTCACAAAGCAACTCCATCCAACGCCACTGACGAGCGTTGAGATTGGGCTGTGTGAAGAGGTGGCGAAGACTCAAATGATCTGTCCTGAGTGTGAATCTCCTACCAAGAAGAAAGTGCCTCCATCTAACCAAAGCATGCACAACTACTGCAAGCTCAAGATCATGGGTCAGATAATTAAGCTCATGATATTTGAGTTTGTGAGACTCAAAAGCCACTACTCTACCCTCCTGCATCAACACACCTCCAAGCCCTGCTAAAGAAGCATCTGTGTAAACAAAGAACTCACCCTGTGGATCCAACACTACAAGAATAGGTGTTGTAGTGAGGCACTCCTTCAGTGTCCTGAAGGCCTGCTCACATCTGTCTGACCAAACAAACTTCTTCCCTTTCCTCTGAAGGGAAGTGATAGGGTGCACAATCTGAGAGAAGTCCTACACAAATCTCCTGTAGTAACCGGCCAATCCCATGAAGCTGCGCACCTTGGTCACTGTAGTGGGTGCTGGCCAATCCATAATGGCTCTAATCTTGGAAGGATCGACTGTGATACCTTCCCCAGAAATGATATGACCCAAATATTGCACCTCTGTCTGAAAGAAAGCACACTTCTCCAAGTTCCCGTAAAGTTATTGCTCCCGAAGACACTGAAGAACCTGGTGAAGGTGCCCCTCGTGCTCCTCATGTGTATGTGAGTATATCAAAATGTCATCTAGGAAGATGAGCATGAAGTGATCTAAGAAGGTCCTGAATACCCCATTCATCAAACTCATGAACACTGCGGGGGCATTAGTCAAACCAAAAGGCACCACTGTGAACTCATAGTGCCCATATCTCGTGGGGAAGGTGGTCTTATGAATGTCCACCTCCAAAATCCTCAGCTGATGGTACCCTGACTTAAGATCAATCTTAGAGAAAATTGTGGCTCCCTTCATCTGATCAAACAAGTCATCAATATGAGGAAGAGGATAACGATTCTTGATCGTTACCTTATTCAGCTGGCGGTAATCAATACACAACCACAAGGATCCATCCTTCTTCTTCACAAAGATCACCGGTGCACCCCAAGGGGATACACTAGGATGGATAAGGCCTTTCTCCAAAAGGCCCTCAAGCTGCAACTTGAGCTCACAGAGCTCTGGGGTGGTCATCTGATAAGGTGCTCGTGAGATAGGCTCTGCTCCAGGAACTAGATCTATATGAAAATCAATCTCACGTGGGGGTGGTAACCCTGGTAGCTCCCCTAGAAAGACATCTACAAACTCTCTCAAAATGGGATGATCATCTAGCGATGGTCCACTAGACCCATCCTCTGATCTGTCACTAACTGTAACAACATACATCTGACAACCCCGTCACACACACCACTTAAGCTGCATAGTGGAGATGGTGTGAATAGAAATGGGTCTCCTGACCCCTGAAATCACTGACTCAACTCCCAAATCATCTGCACAAGATATAGTCTTGTGGTAACAATCCATCCTGGCCCTGGGTGCAGATAACCAATCCATACCCAAAATGACTCCATACGAGCCCAAAGGAAGGATACAAAGATCTGAGGTAGTGGTGAAATTTCCCAAATCCACTACACACTCCTTAACTAAGGAGTCTACAGAGATCTTGGCTCCAGAAGCCATCTCGACATCCCAACTAATACCCTGCCTAACTGCCACCAGCCTACATCACTCTATTAAAGATGGTGCAATGAAGGAATCAGAAGAACCAGAATCAAACAATACAGAGGTAGGAATACCACCAATGCTACCTGTGGTCTCAATGACTATGCTCTGATGCTCTACTTGGTGGTTCTCAACCACTATATAAATCCTGTGGCTGCGTCCCATGTCACCAAGCGTAGGCTCAGAGATCTGTGTCTTACCCTTGTTGTTAGGGTTCTGTGGGAAATCTCTCCAAAAGTGTCTAGTAACTCCACAACCAAAACACCCTCCTGATCCTCCCCAATGAGTAGCACCTCTAGTAGGTGCCCTAGAAGTCTGTGGTGTGGATCCTGATGATCAGCTATGATCTACTGTGGTCGATCCTAATGATGATGGTGGTCTCTGAGGTCTCTACTAGTGAGCTCCCACTGACTGAGCTCTAGGTCCACCCTGTGTCCTGATGGGACCCCTAGGAGGAGGCCCCATACTCTGACCTCTCTGTGCATCAGCTCTCTGTGGAGGTCTATGAGGTGGGTGGGACTACTGCTACTGCTGCTGCTGTGGCCTAAAGGATGACTGTGCTATACCCTGGCCACCACGAGGAAGAGGTACTGACCCCCTCGATCTACCATCCTACATCTGTTGTATGTGGCTCTGGACTCGGTTTCTATCCTGCTGGGTCTTTCCTTGAGTCTCCTCTACTAATATAGGCCTTCTCGATGGCCTCAGCTAATGTCTGTGGGTAGTGGATCCACACTGCACCTCCAATATCTAAATTCAGGCCTCAGATGAACCTGTGAATCCACACCTGCTCATCCTGCATATACTCAACATACTGGAGTAGATCCAAAAATCTACTCTCATACTCTGCTACTGAAAGAGATGCCTGTCGGAGGTCATGGAACTCGTCGATCCTCTGCTGTATGAACCTCTGTGACAAATACCTACTCCTGAATCTCTCCTCAAATAGCTCCCAGGTCACTGTCTCAGAATCTACATGGAGCTTCTGCTCCTCTATCCTCCACCATACTCCTGCTCCATCCCTCAGTAGATGGATCGCAACATGAGCTTTCGTGTTGCTAGAACAAGGACAAAGCTTGAAGCAACCACTCAAGCTCACTAGCCAGGCCTCTACCTGAAATCCACCCATGTCACCTGAGTAATGTGATGGCCGAAGCTTCAGGATCTCCCTGATGTGATCTGCAGCTATGGTCTGATGGCCTCTAGGTCTCTCTGCATGCTCATCCCTAAGTCTAGGGCTCTGAGACCTCTCTCTATGCTCTAGAACTCTGTCACCCTATCCCATCAATGGTGACTCTACTCTGGCTGACTCCACATGGGAGTTCTCTCCTCTATGCTCCTGCTGGGTCGAGGAGATACCTGACCCTCAATGGAAGGGGCTCTGTCATGACTAGCTACATGTCCTCCTCCTAATCCTCTGCGTAGAGTGGCATTGACATCCTGAAGAGTCTGCAAGATTTGGGGTAGGATAGCTGCTACACCCTGATCTGGTGGTGGTGGTGGTGGTGGTAAGTCTGGGTCTATGTGAAAAGTTTCCCTCTCACTCCGTCTGATGCCTCCTGCATAGACCAAAGTGAGAGTTAGTTCATTTTTCTAAGTTTTACTTAGTTTTTCCATGTTTACTAAAATATACAATTTCTAACTAAGTTGTTTTCTAGATTTTAAAAAAAATGTGCTAGGTTTAAGTTTCATGTCCCAAGTTTTCTAGTGTGCCCAATGGTCCAAGATTTTGAACCACTACTCTGATACCAAGTGTGATGCCTGTTAAAACAACCCACTTGAGACCCAAGAAACAACCTAGGGTTAGTTAGGAAAATTATGGAATAATTTTTTTTATTAGAAGTGTCTACAACCAGGTTGCAAGACAACAGTTGACACTAACAGGTTCCAGAACAAGTCTAAAATTACTAGAACATACTTTTCATTTATTAACAATTATCAGAGGTCACAAGGTCCAAATTTTAGGGTTAGAAGTTTCAGTTAGGTTCAGGGGGTAAAATATCACCATACCCACTCTCTAACAGGCTCAGAGTTTCAACTTGATTTTTCTCACACTTAATGCATTCAAAATTTCCCTAAATCATTCCCATTGGATAGGAAATTTTCTCACCTTTCCGGTGATATAAAGAAGTCCTCCTAACTCCTTGTAAAACTCAAGATATGGGCTAGGTGGACTTAGGGGTCAAATTTTCCCCAAGGGGACACGTGTCAAGAGGGGAAAAGAAAATTTTTGGGTTGGCGGGTCGTGGGGTGGTGTTTGGAATTTTTCCTTGCATGGGGAGAAAATTCCCATTTTGCCCGTGCCTCCACATGGGTCCTCCAGGGACACGTGGTGGCCTCTGAGTCATCGCCAGAAGGAAAAAGGGAAGGGCGGAGCGGTGGGAGTCTTGTGGAAATTTCACCAAAGGGGAAGAAAAACCAATTTGGCATCCACGCGCCCACGGGTCTGCCAGGGACACGTGGCACTCCAACCAAACAATGTGGCCATGGGGAGAAAGGAGAGGGAGAAGGTGGAGTGGTGGGGATTGGGAATTTCACCAAAGGGGAGATGAAAGGGAAAGTTGGCGCGTGGGTCCGCGCACCGCGGAGGGTCTTTTCCAAGGCGAGGGCGGGAGTGTGGGGCCGTGGGATTTTTATAAAAATTTTCCAAAACAAAAATTTTTAAAAAGGAAGAAGTTCGAGGGTTTCCCCCCTCCGCCAACACCCAAATGCTGCCACGTGGCACCCTATGATTGGCTGCGGGCCGGCGGGGAAAAGTCAAAAAATTTTCCCAAAATTTTAAAAAGGCCCAAGGACAAAAATGATGCCGCGCCTCCACCGCTGCCCCGTGAGGACACGTGGCAGCCTCTGATTGGCTGCGGGCTGGTGGAGGAAATTTCAAAAAATTTTCCCAAACCAATTTTTCAAAAATTTTTCTAAGGATTTTCAAACGGGAAATTTTCGGGCCCGGGCCCGCCAGGGAAAATTTTCCCAAATTTTCCCACCAAGGCAGGAAAACTTCAAAGTGCCATAACTTTTGCTAGAAAGCTCAGTTTTGGGAAAATGAGGACTTTCTGGAAATCTCTCGATGCCCTCTTTGCACAAGAAACATAAATTTTACATTTTGATAAAGTTTAAGGGGTCAATTTTACAAAAAGGATCTGCAGGCTTTTAAAAAGCCAACTGGTAATTTCCAACTTATAAATTTTGTTCAATTTGATCTCCTCCTTCACTCAACATGCCAAACAGACATGGAGGATTACTCTAGGAAGGATTTAAAGTGTTTTAGGGAGGTAAATTTTCTCAATTGATTCCAATTTGAATTTTTTTTCCAACAGTTGACAGAAAACGACTGTGGAAGGGATTGGATTCGATTTTGTAGTGTTTTAAATTGTTTTATTAAGTGTTCTTTATCAATTTGAGTTAATTGATGTCATAGCATGCTAAATTTTCAATTCCAAGTTGATTATTATGTGCAGGTCCGAACTGTGCATTTTATTAAATTTATTTCCAGTTTTAAATTTTACAACAGAGATCCATTTCTTTTAAATCTGTTTATCAATTTTATCATTTAAGTGTGGTATTTCATTTCTAAACTAATTCTAATACATTTAGTTGTTTCTGATAAACAAATCATTCAAAATCAAATTGTAAATACTAAATTTCCAATTTAATATATTTCCAAAAGAGAAAAATGCAATATAATTCCTTCATACATATTTCTTCTTTCCATTTTTAAACAGAGATTCCAATCACATCCTTTTTGACATTGAAACATTCAACACAACAATGCAAATGACTATGAGAGAACTTTCAATTCTTTATTAATTCAAAAGAAACTTTCTTTCAATGTTGGGAAACAATGCAATAACAATTCTATTTATTTCTTTCAATACAGAACAGAATATAAATGTCTTTCACATTTCAAAAATATACACTTTCATAATCAATTACAACATCTTTTCTTCACAAATATACATTACAATTTCATTCACATCAAGTGGGAAAGGATTACAAATGAATTTGTTTCACAAGGGACTATCAAAATGCATTTTCCTTTTCTTCAGAACAAAAACATGCAAGTTTTATTTTTTTCTCCAAGTTGATCACAACAAAAGTGGGGGAAAGGCAATGCTCTCCACCCAACCAAGACATCCAATGAAAGGAGAATCCTTCCTTCATCATTGGCCCCCGAGCCCCAACCAAAATACAATAAGAGGTGTGATTCAACCCATGGCAACAACTGGCTTCCACAACACACAACATTCTTTCAACATGCATAATTCAATATAAAACACAGTTCAACACAAAACAACAGTTTACAACTACATTTGAAAACATTCAAAACAAAACTCAGGCTTGATCATGCAATCCAAAGGAGAAAGGTCTATGGGGGAAGCTACTAATGCCTCCCAATTGGGAATTGGGCATCCACCAGAAACAAAATCCCAAATAAATTCATCACACACATATCCTTATGCCCCCCACAATCCCTCCTTATGCCTCCCCACAGATTTCCTTATGCCCCCCCAAAGTAAGAAATGCAAGCTATTTCTTTTCCATGGTGGATCCCAAACCCAAACTCCCTCCACAAAATTCTGATGCCAATAGCATTCCCTTATGCCCCCACATGGATTCCCCATAGCCTTCTCCTACACCATTCTTATGGCATTCTACCCAACCAGCCAGTAAATAAAACAAAACATGCACCATTCACACAACACAACCAAAAAATAACAACATAAAAAGAGAGTTAAATTCCTACCTCTCCATGGTAGTTTTTGTTTCCAAACAACAAGCTTTTAATGCCAAAAACACAGTCCCATAACTCTTTATTTGAGCAACTTACTCACCAAGGAACTGGGTGAAATCTTGTTTGAGTCGTTTAAAAATATCTTCGAGATTTGGAACTAGAAACGTCTTGCTTAAGGAACATAGAACTTCCGTTCTATGACTATATCGAGATGGTATTGGCATGGGAATAGAAGGAAGTGTTCTTTCCCCTCAATTTTGAGGGAACCTGTGTTCTGGGTTGATTGTATTGTTTTGTACCAATTCACTTCTGTTGTAATTTTATGGTTGTGAAGTTTTGTTTTGAATTTTTGTTTCTGTTGCAGTGGAAATTGATTGGGACACCTTCTGACTTAATTTTTTTTTGGTTCTTTCTCTCTCTCCTCTGATTCTTTAAAATAAATTTGGGTCTTAGTGGAATATTTGGGTTATTACCCTTGGACATTGAAATAATCAAGAAGGATACCTCTCCGTTTAGTTGTTTTGTGTTTAATTCTTTTAAATTACGAACTACTTACCTTTTTGTATTTAGTGGTGAAGCAATTATAAGTCTCTAGTCTTGGGTTTATGGTTAATCCTAAACTTGATAGTTACTGTTTCAGGATTTTATTCTTGTCTGAAACAGTGAATGAGTCCTTGGCTTCTTTTATAGAAACAAAGTATATTATATTCTCTTGGGTTTTGTATGTTGTTTTGGGACTGCAATATGCTTTCATCCTGATTTGATTTGAAACTGGAACTTCTTTTGTTCAGTGGAATGAAACAATTTATTATTGGTCCTTTCCTTATTAGAGTTACCTTTTCTCTATCTTTGGATAAGCTCATTGTTTGAACTTCTCTGTACTCGATTATCTTTCGAGATGACAATTTCTTATGACCTGTTGGTCTAGTTTGTTCGAATCATTGTTTCTATAATGTAGAAAGTTAGTAGCCAAGCCGGTTCTACTGATAAGTGAATGCATACTTATGGGTTTGACTATTGTTGACTAGCCTTGCCTAGTTTAAATGGATAGGAGTAGGTTTGTCTCTTGTACTCTTTATCTTTTGGGATGAACTTGAGTAGAGATTAACTCCTCTTTGGGGCTACTTTGTTGTGAACATTGATTTTTGATCTTTGATTGATAACTTCTAACATGTAGAGTTGGAATTAGAATTGCAGTTAGACTGTTCTGATTTTCTATACCTTCTTGTATTGTTATGAAATTATTTTTAGATGTATATCCTAATGTTTAATTTATATGATTTCTTTCCTAGAAAGGAACCGGTAATTCATGTTATGAATCTGGTTTTTTTTTTCCAGATGTTATAGGTTTCGGCATGGTACATAATGGGTCTTATTATTCTTTCTTAGGATATAGATGAATAATCCTAGAATGAACCATGTTGTTTACAATTATTTTGTCTCATAGAGAAGATAAATGTGGTATTCTATTAGGATAGAATTATGAAATAATGGGATGGCAGGATCTATTGTTTGTTTACAAGCCATTGATAGGATCAATAGAACTTTAAGTTCTTAGGTAGATATTGTTTATTATATTCTGCTCTTCTCTTAAAAGTTGATCTAGATTTATTAATGTACTTATTTTCTATTTGATATCACTTATGCTTATTGTATGATGTTTTAATTATCTCATTAAAGAAGTGTTTCTTTAATGAAACAATTAGTGGAATGCACTTCCTTTTAATGCTTAGTGCTTATCATGCCCAGTTCATTGAACTAACCCATGCTAGAAATTTGTGCAGATGGATGACGTAAGTGATAAAAGAATGCAAAAACTTATATGATGCATTGGCTGATATAAGTCTAATTCTTAGTAAAGAATTTTGATTCATTCTTTTGTTGTATTATAAAAGAAAATTTGTATACTATATAGAATGAAGGCTGTTGTTATGGAGTATGCCTAAAGTACATAATATTGTAAATTTATAAATTGTAATGATGAATTGCGAGTTGTGATTTACTTGCATTGGTTGTGTAAATTATCTCGTAATTTTATAAAGAAGATGAAATTTCTATCTTGTTTATATTCTTCATATTATACTATGCTTATCTTATTATCTTTGATAAGATGGATAAAGGGAATTGGTTAAATTTTCCTTATAATGGTGCAGCTTTTTGAGTTGTATAATATGATGTGTTTTACCTAAACAGTCCCTAACATAATCAGGTGCTTCAATCCAGATAGACAGCCCAGATCCATCCTTTTTGGGTCTTGTGCATAGTTGTTCCTGCTAACACTTAATCATGTAGAGGAAGACTTCAATCACTTTCCTCAATTGAATGAAAACAAAATAGGTTCTATGAGCATATGATTATTCAACTGAGTTCTACTTCCTTTTCTCTCTTAGTCTACATTAGTTAGATCATATTTCATTAGATTAGTTACCTTCCTGAATGTCATATTTACTTTTTATTCACATCATCTATGTTACTGCTATCCTATAGTTGTTTATGGCTATAGATTACACTAGTCCATATCACAAACATTAACACAGCTTACTCATTACATTTATATCGCCAAGTATGTTGTTTTATATACTGGATCTTGCATACAAGCATACAAGTATTCACTTAATGAGAGTATCCCCTAGGTCTTAGTAGGGTCACTTTAATTGGTCGTATTAATCGTCAAATTAATAATCTTGTTAATAGTCATCAGTTGGGGTATGTACATCAGTGACAAGGAAATTGTCTCTCAGGGAGTACTGGCACAGTGTCGTTACTGTTGGTCAATTTTTGTCTAGAAGTCTTGGGTATTCTCAAGGATGCAACATAGCAGTAATGACATGGGGCAACACCATGGGCACACTAGTCATCTTGATTTTAGGTTCACAAATAAGGTCCTGGAAACACTTGCATCTAAATTAGAGTTTCGAGGTCGATCTTTAGGATAAGAAGTATATTCCCTCTCGTTCCCCTAGGCTACTAGTCGGAACATCCGGTTGGGTTAGGTTAACCGTGTATGCCCAATTACCCTGAGTCATTATGAGCATCTCCCTATAATAATTTATGACTCTACACCAGGGCTAGGGTCTAAACCTGCGACAACTGGATCTGATGGTAGTCAGTAAGGGATGGCTATTCATGACTAAGGCAAGGGACTGTCTTTGAAGGACATCATTGCATCACACGATGAGTATGCCATATAGGAAGGGTTGACATTCATTTTATGTCCATCCACCATCTTTGACCAAGGTTTTACAAGTTGCTGGTTGTATTGTCCCCTGTCACCTGTGTGTCAATGAAACATGATATCAGATGCACCCTATTGTAACACATATTAAGCATATGTTCAAGAACACAAATCACTACAGTACCTGGGTTAGGTAGGAAAAACCATGTATATGTAGTATACGATAAGTAGTCAATACTTAATGTCAACCATAAATAGATCGGCAGATTACTGGGTTATGAAATGACTAGACCCCTGAATCATCGAGGCATCTTACAACTGTTTTTAGGGATTTGATGCTATTGTACAGGGTTATTAGCAGGTATATCTTCATTCTAAATAATGTTTACAACAGACATAGACCGAACATTTTATATAACGACAATTCCATGTTTTTAACAGTCTTGTAAATTGAATATTACAAAGATGGTAGCAAAACTGATCAGATTTATAGCTCTTGGATCTTTACTGTCAGACCAATCTGGTGACCTGTAGTCACTTTTGCACCCACTAAGAACAAGGGAACCTCATGCGTGTCGGCCTATCACCCAACGAGCGCTGGGCACTCACCTAATGCGCGCAAGAGGGAGCCAAGTCTCTCTTTATGTGAGTCTAGTGGAAGGCATAGTTCATGATTTTGACTTAGTGATTTAACAGACATAAAGAGCTATAGAGCTCAAGATAGCTTCTATACCCCTTCAGTCATAATAGAACCAAAGCGCACAATAGAAATAATAGAACTAAGAGGTGTAAATCCACTACTATACTTAACCATTCAAGTAAGATTCACGATTATATAAGAACAGAAGTACAATAGAAATATACAAGTAATACAGAGAAATAGTCTTAATACATTTGTCATGGCAACCTTATCACATTCATTCATAGTGTTACTTATAAAATATTACAAAAGGTAGATCGTAGTCATGCGCCATGTATGGATCCATACATGTATTCTCACAAGACAATAATTTCATTCCCCATTTCCCCATTACATCCTTACTTGAATTCAGTACCCATTTTCATCCCATAGTTCTCACAGTAATTATGTAAAGCTCCACTACCTCTCTTCTCCTCCTCTTCTTTTCCAAGGGAGCGCATATAAATAGGCCTCTGAGCTCTAACAAACTCCTTTACAGCCTCAAATCTGGCCTCAAGTTTCAAGGTGTGGGTCACCCCGGGTGCATACCTCTCTATGTCATGATTAACTTTTTGGATCTTTCTATCGCAAGGTATATTCCCTCCAGGACAGCCTGTCGCCAGGCTGGAACCTTATCCAAATGGAACACATTCTTCATGTGTTCTATCCCAAAGGCCAAAAATGGCTAAGTCTCGAATTGTTCTTCGCATGGCGCATGTGTCCTAGGTTCTTCAAGAAGGATTTTGAACTCTGCCTTGCGCACCTACACTTATGTGCTTCCTCTGACGATGCATACCTACGCACCCTTAAGATTTGGAAGCTAAATTAGGGGCCCAACATTATCCCATACTTCACCTATTCTTTTCCCTCAAGAACCTTCTTAAAGAATGTAGTACAAAAGAATGCAAGGCCTTTCCTTGGAAAATAATGGGGGGAAGAATAAGAAAGGGGAAGAGAAAGAATAGAGGAAAATTTTCCTAAAGAAGGAGGAGGGGAAAGTTTTTCTGGAGGTCGGCCTCAAGTGTACTCCAAGTGCTAACTTTCTTCTACACTTTAGTGCAGATGTCACCAACCAAGGTGCTCACCTCATCGTAAGTTATTCCCTTCCCTTGTGTGGTAATGTTTTTTCACCACAGTCTCCAATTCTTTAGCGTGATCTTCCAGGGCATCCATCTTCCTTGTGATGACCTTGTAGAGCTCTTTTAGCTGGGTTTTGATTAAGACTCACTGGTTCTCAATGGCTTCAGATTTATTTTCTACTTCGGCTATGATCCTTTCCCACTTGGATCTATTTCCCTTATTCTTTTCTCTGAATTCCTTCAACTCGCTTCGTCGCTGGCAAGCAGTATGCTTGTCACTTTGTCTTTATCTATGCAATGGTCGTATGTGACCCCCGTAGTTTGTGTAGTTGTTCTTACGTCGGTGAGCACCTTGTTGTATTCGGCCACGAGCGCGATGACCTTCAACTTGTCTTCTTTCTCTAAGCACACTGCTACCTCTTCTACCAACTCTAATTCCAAGGGTTGCTCTCCATGGTGAGGATTTGAGTCAAGTCCTCTAGGCACTCCAAGGAGGATCTATACTTTTGCACATGAGGGTTAAGGTCCGGGTGCTTCGTGATAATTGATTGGGAGATGAGCTCCACCTTCTTGGAAACTTTGCATACCCTGGCCTTTTCCTCCTAAATCTCCCTCTGCAGTTAAGTGCTAATTAATTTCTCCAGGCTGAGATACTTTGTTAGCTTCACCACTTCTTCCTTCCTCTTCTCCAACAGGTCCTCCAAGACTCTAACCCTATCATTTCTACCGAAGAGCCTAGCCTCGATTTCCATGGAGACTTTATTGAGTGTATTGCACACTTGCTCATCCAATAGTTGATATATGTTTACAATGGGGTTGTCCCCCTTTCCTTCAGACAGCTTCAATACCACTCCTTGGTTAATCTTGAATTCAGGCTCATCGAGGTGGGAGTCGAATGCCCATGAAAGAATCTTCCTCATTCACGGGTATCCACCCTCAGCATCAAAAGACTCCATGGCGGTGAGCTCCTTGGTGGGCATGGTACTTTGGAAACACGTGCGTAAAACTTTGTTGGGGTCATCAATGTAACCCATCATTGTTCTTCCCCCTTCCACGTGTTTACTTCCCGTGTGCACACCCTTGGGAACATTTATCGAGAGAGTTGGGCCTTTCATGCTACTTCCACTCTTCTCCCTCTGCTCCTTCTTGAACTCACTGAGAATGAGCTCTGTACTACACCAAAACTCTTCATCAACCAAGGAATCAATTATCCTCTTTGCCTCCCTTGTTGCCTTTTCATTCACCTCCTCCTGAGTGAGCTTGGGCATATCTAGCTCCTTGGTACTAGCCCCTTCGCTCCCCTCTTCATTGCGCGCACCTTCCTTCCTTTGGGTACCTTTCCTCCTTATAAATATGAAGGCATCATTTGCATCCTTAGCTTCCTCTCCTCCTAAGTCATGGACATCAATTGGCTTTTGATCCACCTCTAGCTCTTCCCCTTCATCATCGTCCCTTTCACCTACATAGGCATTCAGGTCGTCTATATCTTCAGACCCTTGTTCCTCCATTCCTTGTTCTTCTTCCCTTGTAGAAAACTTTAGAGTCAGGGATGCTGTCTTTTCTTCATCTGAAGGTTCTTCAGGGGATGGTGGCTTCATAGGCTCCAGGGTCTTTTCCTTGACCACCATTCTTCTCTTCTTCCGGAAATAGGTACTTGGCCCCGCAATACCTGCATTCTACCTTTCCACCACCCCTTGTTCTTCCTCTTCTTCTTCTTCTTTCTCCTTGTGCTTTGGCACTGGATTCTTCCTTCCCATGGGGTCATCTGGGATGGATATTTCATTCTCTATGTATGCACCCTTATCGAACTTTGGCCTTATGCACAGGTAAATTTTTGCAACAACACTCTCAGCAATTGGTAAGGTCATCGGTCTTACGATATGCACGTCCTGCGACACGTACCTTTCAACATATGTGCACTTCCCTGGGTATACCAACTTCTTTCTCATCTCTCTATGTTCACTGTCAAGAGTGGACAGGTCGAGTTTTAACTTCTTCGAATCCTTGTATCTATTTACCCTGCTTGGAAGAATTGGGTAGTAAATGAGAAGGGGATTTTGCACCAAGGACTCCAACTGTTGTCCACTAAGATGAATCTGCCAATGTATAAGTGTTGGTACACCGCGAACTCTGCTTCTCCTTTAGTCGCCACAGGGAGTTGCTCTAGGATCTTCCATTCTACCCTAAATGCATTCCTAAGGTGTGTATACCATTTATCTAAGTCTGCCTTGTGCACCCCATCATTGACTCATAAGTATACTTCTTGAACCTATCTATAGGTGAAGGGTCTTCATTTGGCTACTCCCATACGAACTTATCAGATGCATCTGGCACCCCGATTTCTGAGAACACAATGGTTAATAGAATGTTCCCAAATAATATCTTTCCCCCGTTCTCCACGCTACTTATGATTTCATCTGCTATGTACTGGGAGATATTATACATGGTGCCTTCCACGACCTTTCTGCAGACATTCAACTAGGGCTTGCTCACCTGGGTCCACCTCTCATGTCCATTCAACTTAGAAACGAGGTGCACAGCCATTTTCATCGCCAGATCACTGATATTTGCAACGTCGTAGTACTTTGATCTCTTATTATAATCCTGGGATGCAATGGTTTCCTTAATTGCCTCCTCATCATGGAGGTTGTCTAAGATTGTGTCCCCTTTATAGCTCAGGCATGTAAAATGTGAGATTAACTGTGGAGTTATGTGCATTTTACGCCCTATGAAGTAGAAGAAATATTTGTGCACACATGTCATTAACCATTGGTATAGGCACTCGGGCTTCCCGAAGTAGAGCAGCTCGTGAAGCTGGAGAATCCCTGCCTTCTCCATTTTCCCCTTGACTACATCGGTGTAGATAGGCATCCCATAAGGTGTTCATTTGTTTGTGGGGCGTACTAGCTCCAACGCCATTTCCTTCACAATTATACTCGATCGGTGATTATAATCGATTACGGTCATCTGTTTGATGTGGGACTCCCACTCTTGTCCTAGAAAAACCCCATCCGGGTATTGCATCTCTGAGTACCATTCCTCATTGGTATCCAAGGGGATTTTGTCTTCTTTCTTCTTTCCTTTTCCCTTCCCCTTTCCCTTCTTGGATTGTATTGTATGCTTATCAACTAATTTTTTGGCCATCATTTTACCCTTTTCTTTCATTCCCTAGTTGCCTTTAAGTTGTCTGAGAGTTTTCTTCATGCACCCCGTGCCCTAGGGTACAAACCCTAATTTCTGACTTTCCTCCTTTGATCATGGTGCTCCTTCCCAACATTCCTCACACCTGTGAATCACTTCTTCTCTAGTTTTTAGATCAACCAAACCAATTTCACATGATTTTAGGAGATTCTCCTTCACACGAATTAGCTCTTGAACCCTAGCTCTTGAAAGAAAATTGTTCTCCTTGTTTTCACAAAGTAAAATAATGAGCTTACCATCCTTATATTTATAGCTTTTCCTACTTTTACACATTAAAGGCTAGGCTACCTACCACCATACTATAATATTTAATGTGATGTTTTCAAACAAACCCGACTTCAGCACTTTTCCTTGCGTGCCCAATCCTTGTGCGAAATGTTTTTCACCCGCACCCAATCCTTGGGTGAAATGTTTTTCACCTGCACCCAATCCTTGCATGAAATTTTTTCCAACCTTCTGGTGCACAGACAATCCATCTTGACAGAATAATTTTACACATGTGTTACCAGCGCGAAAGGCACCTCTTCCATCCTCATGATTCTTACTTTTTCCTACCTCGTGTTTTTGCACTTTTTCCTCCTTTGTACATGGATTTCTAATGGAACTCTATTTTGTCATCCATTTGCCTTCCTAATGCATCTTTTCAACTGGGCCAGTTCGAACAGTCTACCAACTTAATCTTCCTGTAGAATAATTTCATGACTCTCTTAATCACCTCACCCAACACTAAATCGATGTGCGGTCCTCTACGTAATCATAAGTTTAAAAAGTAATAAGGTTTCTGGTGCGCAAGGCGCAAAACAAGACAACAACATGAAAGGGAAAAACAATAAAGGGAAAGCATAAAAGGAAACTCTAAAATAACTTGCAGTATTGCCTTAATTACAAACACCAAGAAGCATTATTTATAGTAGGGCTTCAACCTACTCCCATTCAAGTGTCTAGGTAATTTTGTTCCATCCAGTGTTTGTAGCTGGCACACGCTCGAATCAAGGATGTATGAAATTACATAAGGATCCAACCAATGCACCTTCAACTTTCCAGGATGGCGTAGAAATTTAGAATCATATAGCAATACCATTTGGTGAACCTCAACTATTTTTTTTTAATTTGACAGTCATGCCATGCCTTTTGTTTAGCTTTTTCAGTTGTTTGGATCCACCTTGCTAGTGATCACCTTTCATCAAACTTTATCAATTCATCAATTATTTTTTCCAGCACTTGTTCATCATCCAACCCTCTTGCACACACTATACATAGCGATGGTAGCATAAATTCAGCCGGTAAAACAACCTTCACGCTAAACATAGTTGAAATGGTTTGGCCTTGTTCAACCTTTTATACGTTGTTCTATATGCCCAAAGGACTGCTGACACCTTGTCATCCCAATCCTTCCTACCCACATCACATATCTTAGTCAATGTGTGACTAAGGATTTTTTTGAATTCCTCTACAGTCCCATTTTCCTGAGGGTGATAAAGGGTGGTCTTGTGATGGGCTACCATGAATTCTGCCAATAGAATCCTGACCGTTTCATTTAAGAAGTGAGTGCCCCTATCACTTATTAAACTTAATGGGCACCCATACCTACTAATAATGTTCTCCCATAAAAATCTAGTAGCCGTGGCTACAGTGCAATCCCTTGTGGGTGCGACCTCTGCTCACCTTTTCAGATAATCAGTATAG
Organism: Taxus chinensis; assembly: GCA_019776745.2. NCBI lineage: Eukaryota > Viridiplantae > Streptophyta > Pinopsida > Cupressales > Taxaceae > Taxus > Taxus chinensis. The sequence continues at coordinate 79,920 of JAHRHJ020003167.1, forward strand.
GTAATGATATACCATGAGTTAGTCCTTCGCGTAGCTGGTGAGATTGGTCTGACAAAATATATTTCCCATTTCTCAAAAGGTTCTATGCTGGCAATGGGGTGCAAGGGCATTTCATCCCTTTTTCCAGGTTTTCCAAGGTGCTGGCAGTGGTCACAAGCCTTGCAAAACTCAATACAATCCTATTGAACCATCTCCCACCATATTCCAGTGACTAATATCTTGCACGTAGTTACATTCCCTGCATATTTTCCTTCGGAAATCCCACCATGGGCCTCTTCTATTATAGCTACGCATTCATGTTCTAGTACACACCACCACAAAACCTCATCACAACCCATTTTATACAAATCCCCATTGATCAAAATGAAGTCCATTGCGTGTATGGCTAAAATTTTCTTTTCCAAAGCATTCATCCCTTCGGATGCCACACCTTCCTTGAGAAAGATAGCAATGTCTTCTAGTTCTGAAGGTGCACGCTGCAACTTGAATAGTTGTGCATATGGCATGGTTTCCTTGATGCTCTATGCATCCTCTCCCAAATCAATCCTTGATAAATGATCTAGACCACAATTGTTCTTTCCCAGTTTTACCACCACTTTGAATTCAAACTCCTGAAATAGAAGAACCCAACAACATATGTGCCCTTGTAACACTCCTTTTTTGACCAAATACTTCAAGGCCATATGGTCAGTGTAGAATATGAAAGGAGTTGCCATCAAATATTGCCTAAATTTATGGAGTGCGTAGATCATTGACAATGCCTCCTGCTCGGTTGTTGTATAATTCTATTCTGCTAGTGTCAACTTTCTACTTGAAAAACACAAAGGATGATCAACAATCTCCTCTCCTGGTTGAGCAAGAATGGCTCCTATTGTTGTACCAAAGGCATCCACGTGTACATGGAAAGGTTTATCCCATGATGGGAATCGTAGAATAGGTCCGGTGATAATCCTTTCTTTTAGAGTGTCAAAAGCCCTTTGTTGTGCCTCTCCCCACTGAAAGTCATTCTTGTGTCTAAGAAATATTTCCAAAGGTGTGGTGATCTTAGCATATCCCTTAATGAACTTTCTGTAGTACCCAGTGTGTCCAAGAAATCCATGCATGGCACTTTGGCTGGTAGGCTCCCCTAACCCCACAATAACTACAACCTTCATGGGATCCACCAGTAAGCCCTCTTTACATATGATATGACCGAACAATGTCCTAAAAGGAGTTACAAAGATACATTTCTTGATGTTGAGGGAGATCCTCAACTTCCGAAATCTTTCAAACATCAACCTTAAGTTATCACAATGGTCCCTTACTAATCCATACACTATCCAATCATCCAAATATACCTAAAGGAACTTGTGGATGAAGTCCTTAAATGCTTGTACCACTATGCACAAAAATACAACAGGCACATTCTTCAGCCCAAAGGGCATGATTATATATAAAAAGATTCCCCACTCGGTGGAGAAAGGTGTCTTATATTGGTCTTCCTTGGAAATCCTTACTTGGTGATATCTCAAGAATCCATTCGTAAAGGAATAGACCTCGTGCCCAGCAACTCCTTCCAAAATATCTTTAGTAAAGGGGGTGGGAAAAGGATCTATGATACAAACAACGTTTAACTCCCTATAATCCACACATATCCTAATCCACCCATCCTTCTTTATGTTGATCACCATTGGACTTATCCACTCTGATTCCTCCATAGCCTCAATGATACTGGATGTTATCATTTTGTCTAGTTCTTCTTTAACCCTTACATGCATGTTGGGATTCATCCTGTGAGGCCTCTTCCTGACCAGGCGTGCACCATCCTTCAACCTTATCCTCATTTCCCCCAATGAATGGTGGACACCTTTCAACTCATGGTATCCGTGTGAGAATAAATTCTCAAATTCACATAAGAGATCGATGATATTTGATACTTCCTTGTCTGGCCAATAGTCCCCAATGATAGCCTCCTTGGGCTCCTCTTCCAAGCCGATATTAACTTTCTTGGTTTTGAGTGGTTCATGATATGCACACGCACATGCATCCACATTGTCAAGTACTTCGTGTGCCCCAACCGAATGGTCTAAATTTAGGATTTCTATATCCTCTCCACCAGCAAGGTATACCATCTTTCCTTTCTCCTTTTCAACACACGTGCACTCGAATTATATGTCTTCTGGTTCCTCCTCTTCGAACCGCGCTTCTAGGCTAGGTCCACTGAGTAAGTTTACTAACCTATCTTCTATCATGGCATAATCCCCCAAAGTGAGGCACTTGATAGTCTGCAATGCCTCATCAACTAGTTGATTGGTACTTCGGTACTCGAACGTGTGGACCAAGTCAGCCATTAATTCCTACCAACTTTCTATTTGGCAGCGTGTTTTAGAATGGATATGCCACGCACGCACACAACCTTGTAGTGTCAAATATAAATTATGAACCCAAAGAGAGGGTGGTAAAGCTTCCGCTCCTTCTCCTTAGACCCTCTCACATGCCTGGATATGTGAAGAGGTAGGTCCATTGCCACTGTAATTTCTAATAGCGGTGGGTATGTTGTTTTTCAAGAATCAGACAGTGAGTGCAATTCGAACTTCATGCCATTCCAACAATTTCTCACTATGTGCTGCCCACCACCTTGCTATTGTGCCTATTAAAACATAACATAGCATACTTCATCACTCATCCTCCCTCCAACGAGATTCCATCTCTCTCAAAAAAACACCTCAAGGTATGCATCCCCATAATACTTTGTTATTGTCTTCCCTCCCAGGTGGTGAACTGTACACATTGTTGTTACCTTGATTACTGATCCTTTCAGATGTCACCCAATCAATTCATAAGTCCCACATGCCTAATTATCACATGCTATACTGGTAGTATCACTGACAGATTGAGAATCATCAAATTAGATGACTCCTTCTATAGGGTGGATGGTCTCTAGATATCTTATGGAGCGCACATATATTTTTTCCAAGACTTCCTCCCCAAGGGGTTTAGTATAGGGGGTGGACTTCCCATCAACCAACGGTATAACTACCTGCTCTTCCTTGTTTTCAAAGCTTATGTACCCCTTGTTAAATCAGATATCTACATTATTCTTATAACAGCACAGGTGCCCAAGTAGAGCTGGGAAATTATTTACCTTGGCAAGCACCAAGACTTCAAAATCCCTAGTGAACCTAGTCCCCTGAATTGTAATGGTTTCATCCTTCAAGACACCTATGGGCATCACCTTTGTCTTATTTTCCATATACAACACATTTGAAGATGGATGTAATTCAGGTCTTCCCATTTGATGCCAGACATCCAGAGTGAGAATATTAACCTCCGCGCCTGTGTCAATGAGGATGTTGCTAAGAAACCATCCATCCACTACTGCGTTTAGGGTAATCTCTTTTTCATAATCAAGGCTATGAGGTGGGACGTTTGCATGCAAGATCTATCTCTCGTGTTCTTCCCTAACACGTGGAACCTTTTCTCTCAACCATGCCCCGAGTAGGGGAATAATATTCTCCTACCTCAGTAGTTTACACACCTCCTTAAACTCATACAAGTCATCCCTTGGTGCTTCTACTGGTCTCCTTTGCTCATCTTTTCTGGTCTACTTTTTTAAGCATTAGATCTCCCCTTGTAAACTTTGAATTACGTCCATGGTTTCCTGGTAGAATTCTTTCTGGTGATCTAGGTTTGGATACTTCCCATGTAATACTTCTTCTCTTGAAACCAAAGGTCTCTACCTAGGTGCTTCCCTTGTGCGCATGGATTCTACCCTCGTTGTTACCATAACAGGCTCTAGTTCTGATTCTTGTATTACTCACGGAAGCCATTACATGTCAGCCTTCTTTATACTCACCATGGCAGTGCCATTATCCTTCTGGTACTACTGACTCATATGTTCATACAACTTTGGGCATTCTTCATACTTATGTTTCTTTCCACACTAGGAGCAGTGTAGAAGATCTAGACATTCACGCTTATAATGGTCTGTGGCTCCACAATTAAAACACGTCCCATGCAGGAACTCACTTCTTCCTCCATGGTTACCATGACCATGAAATCCTCCACAAAACTATCTTCCACATGCATCTCCATCTCTACACTCCTCATACCGACGTTCATCTCCTTTGGAATTGCTGGCAATACCAGTTTGGCACACACCAAGATCAATTGCCTCATGAATTTGGTCAATCAATCTACAATCCTTGGTGTCATGAGTAGTTGAGGTACATATTTTGCAATACAGGATACGTTTTTATGGATCATGTGCTGCAACAGGGGGCACCTACTTGCATCATGGTGCTCATGACATATCTCACAGTTTACTGCCACGACGTGTACTGCCTTCCGAGTACATATCCCACCATTATCCTTTATGTGTCCTTCTACATTACAATCCATGCACCACATCCCTCCATAATCTCTGGAACTGTGTTGGAAAATAATTTCTCCAATTGCTTAGCCATGGCAGCAATCTACACCTGTAGAAATGGGCTAACACTAGTGTCAACACTACCAACTGCTTCAATGCATAAAGTAGCTTCCAATGCTTCGCGTGGGTCCGTGAATGTTTTATGAGATAAGGACCTCCTAAAGGGTGTGATCAACCCTCCGAAAAACCACTAAGCATGTTGTGAAGGGTGGATATAATAAGACAACTTAGACATAAGAGTTTTAAAATATGCATCATATTGCCGCATGCTCTCTACCATATCCTACTGGATTTCTTTGAGAGAACTAATGCTCTTCTTTTCAAACTCAGGTATGTGGAATTCTATCAAGAATTTATTTCTCAGCAAGGTATAATCCACAACAGTCTGATGAGGGTCATACTTTCTATACCAACTATATGCACGTCCTTGCAAGGTCATCACAAATTGACTGGCCTTTCGATCCTGGGTTGTGATTCCCTTCGCGTGCTATAGCAGCTTGCACTTATGAACATGCTCCGTGGCATCTTATATTCCATTGTAATCTGACAAGTGTAGAGACATCTCAAAAAATAATTAAGGAGGTGGCTGAGGCCCTTGCCCTCTTGATCCAGTCCCTTGGTTTCCTCTGGTGTTTCCTCCTCTACCGGATCCATTGGATCTTGAGCCACCAACTCCACCACTTCCACCTCCATATCCTCTTGTGTTAGGTACAGGGCTCGTGTTTGTCATGCCGAGCACGCCCATCATCCCACTAAATTACATGCTGACAATTTGTGAACTAGTACCACTCCCTAACGTACTTCCAAAACTAGCCATATACATTCCTTGCCCAAACATTCCACCAATTACCAGAATAGTGTGTGAAGCCATAAAAGTCCCAAATGAGAAATTGTATGCTCTAGGCATCGATCGGTTGCTTCCACCAATATCAAATGGATTAACTGTACTTTTACCTCATTTGAACAAACCAAGTGCCAAGGTCTGGTCGCTAGGTGGGGTTAGATGAGTGCAAATGACTCTTCTCTCTCTCTACGTGATAGAATCTCATTAGAAGCGACAAGGTTTTATATCTCGTGCTTACTAAGATGGGGTACCACAGACTGCTTAGGTTCGACATCCTCTGCATGAACCTCAACTCCTTTCCACCATGTCTGGCTCCATAACCCACTTGTAATCCCGTGCTGTCTATCGATCTCCTTTTCATGTGCTTTATTATACTTGAGCTACCTCTCCTCCCTTTCATGTTCAGCCTCGTTAGATCAGCAATCCTTCCCCAACCCTGGCTTCCTCGCCTAATTCTCAAGGTGGTTTATCTAGCCATAGGGAATGCCTCTAAACCCATGGTTACCATCAAGATTTGGATCACAAGAGGAATAAAACATAGAAATGATCACTTGGGATCTCGCAAGAACTCAAACTTAGCAACTTCTGGATAGGAATACATGGAAATGGTGTATTCCAGAGTGTAGCTAGTTAGTACTCCCTTCCACCAATGATGTATAACATGGGTCTATGTTAGATTAGTATCTTGCAAGTTCTGATATGTTTCTTGGGTCCAATGTTATGATCTATAATGCCACCCTGATCTAGATGTATAAGCTGAGATCCATTCGAATAACTCTAATGAGAAACAGTAGAAGAAGGTTTCATATAACTCATGGTAAAGAGTGTCTTCCACCCACCTTCGTGTATCAAACCCAGATCCGGTACTAAATCTCTGAGTGAATTCGTCCTCCGTGCTTTTAAACCAATCTTCAACACCTTCAAGTGTTAAGCATTCTGCCATCACTTTTTACACAGATCATGATATATGCCATGTTCCCCTACAACTTCAAAAAGAGGTCCCAGCAATGGAACCAAGATGTAGTCAATTGTACACCAACTAAGAACAAGACAACCTCATGCGTACCAGCCTATCACCCAGCAGGCACTAGGTGCTCACCTGAGGTGCGAGAGGGAGTTGAGTCTCTATTTTATGTGAGTTTAGTGGAAGGCATAGCTCATGATTCTAACTTAGTGATTTAACAGACATGAAGGGCTATAGAGATGAGGATGGCTTCTACACCCCTTCAGTCATAATATAACCAAAGCACACAACAGAAATAATAGAACTAAGAGTTGTACATCTACTACTATACTTAACCATTTAAGTAATATTCATGATTATATAAGAATAGAAGTACAATAGTAATATGCAGATAATATAGAGAAAGAGTCTTAATACATTTGTCAAGGCAACCTTATCACATTCATTCATAGTGTTTACTTATAAAAGATTATAGAAGGAAAACCGTAGTCATGCGCCATGTGTGGATTCATACGTGTGTTCTCACAAGACAAAAATTTCATTTCCCATTTCCCCATTACATCCTTACTTGAATTCTATACCCATTTTCATCCCATCTCGCAATAATTCTACAGAGATCTGCTACCTCATTTCTCCTCTCTTTTCTTTGTCAAGGGTGCACGTATAAATAGGCCTCTGAGCTCTAACAAACTCCTCAGTAGCCTCAGATCTAGCCCCAAGTGTCAAGGTGTGGGTCACCCAGGGCGCATGCCTCTCCATGTCATGATTAACTTTTTGGATCTTTCTATCGCAAGGTATATTCCCTCTAGGACACCCTGTCGCTAGGTTGGAACCTTATCTAGATGGAACATGTTCTTCATGTGTTCTGTCCCAAATTCCAAAAATGGCTAAGTCTTGAATTATTCTTCGCACGACATACACGTCCTGTGTTCTTCAAGAAGCCTTTTGAACTCTGCCTTGCATGACTACACTTGCACGCTTCCTCCAGCCATGCACGCCTACGCGCCCTTAAGATTTGGAAGATAAATTAGGGGCCCAATAATGAAAATTAAATTTTCTTGTAACATAAAATGGTTAGAACAAGAGGAAATGTTACAAATAATCCTCTGCCTGAGGAAGGAGCAACAACTACCTAGAAACTTGATGAGATCCTTAATGCCCTGTTAGACACAAGAGATCATTTGGCTATACTTGAACAGTAAGTAATGGGCAATGAGGAGGAAGATGATGCTGATAATAATAATCATCCACCTCTGGGGGACAATAACAATGCTAACATACCTGCTCATCCTGAGAACAAAAAGGATAGGCTGGCAGCTGAACTCATTAATGATATAAAAAGGATAAGTTCACCTAAGTTTGATGGAACCACATTAAGAGATGGAGCTGAGAACTAGCTCAGCGAAATGGAGAAATACTTTGTAATAAGGAATTTCTCAAAAGAAACAAAGGTGATATGGGGAGCATATCAGCTTTCTCACGAAGCATCTTCATGGTGGGAAACTGTAAGGATGAGTTGAATATTGATGATGATGATATCACTTGGGATAAATTTAAAGGATACTTTAAGAAACGATGGCTGCCATAACTTTACTATGATTAGAAAATGACTGAATTCTAGAACTTATCTCAAGGAAAGCTAACTATAACTGAGTACTGGGAGCAATTTAAAAAACTCCTTAAGTATGTACCTCTTTACCAAACTGATGAGAAGTTTAGGATATGAAAATTCATCATGGGATTGAATCCCGTTATAGGGGGAGAGATGGATGTTCACAATCTAACCATGATGGAAGGGGTTGTTGAAAAATCCATAAGGCAGGAAAAAAAATTAAAGGCAATTTCCACTCACAAGGAGGAAGTAAGGAAGAAAAATCACAACTCATCTTCATCATCTCTTGTACCTAAGAAAGGACCATGGAATAAATTCGAAATGAAAAGTAAGTTTTCATCTAATACTAATAAGAAAACAGTAACAAACAAGTTTTCTCGTAATGCACTAAAACAACTTTACTAAGAATAATAATAACGGACATAAGTCCTATGGGGATCAGAAGGATAACTCTAAGGCTAGAAATAAACCTAAGCTTTGGAAGGGACCTATACGAGGCTGTTATAACTATGGCAAAGATCATTACACGGATCAATTTCCTTTGCAGAAGGATGATCGTAATCAGTAGCAAAAGATACATGCTGTAGTAGCTGACAAGCAGGATGAGAAACAAGGCACGCCCATAGAAGTTCTAGGTAACTTATTTGGCTTACCTATAACTATTATTTTTGATATCAGAGCTACTGAATGTTTTATTTCTAGTAAATTAGTATCAAAACTGAAAAGAAAAGATGGAAACATGGATAAAACATGGACTGTACAGTATGGGAACAATGTTGTTCATATGGTTAATATGTGTCTTTTTGGAGCAGTCCTTGATTTACCTAACTTTTCCACTAAAGTTGATCTTTATGTTGCACCTTTGGGGTCTTATGATGTAATCATAGGTGTTAATTGGTTAGTAGAACATAAGGCTAAAGTGGAATGTTTTGAAAAACAAATTATTTGTTTAGATGATCTACAGAAAACAATAGAGATTTAGGGTGTGAAACATGAGATTTCTGTTAGAAAAATGTCAGCTATGCAACTTAAAAAGGCCAAAAATAAAGGATGTACCTTATATGCAGTAAAAATTACTGAATCAAAAAAAGAGAATAGTGATGTTATGGAATGATATCCATTGTTACGAGACTTCAATGACGTATTTCCCGAAGAATTGCCAAGTCTTACACCCAAAAGGGATTTTGATTTCATGATTGAGATGAAGCCTAGAACTGAACCTATTTCTAAAGCACCATATTGAATGACTACTAAAAAATTAGTAGAGCTTAAGGCTCAGTAGCATGAAATGTTTTCTAAAGGTTTGATTAGACCAAGTGTTTCTATTGTTGCAAATCAGCAGCACCCCTGGATGCAAATCAGGTTTCTAAGTTGATGTTTCAGGCATCCAGTGTGATTGCACAACATTGAAACCTCTCTCCAAGTGTGGGACTTGTAAAATGAGAGAGGAATCTCTAGATTAGAGGCTGGTTCCTCAAACTCCTATGATCAGATCTATTATTTGCACAATTGTAGAGGTTTGAATCCTAATCCTACTCTAAATTCTAAGGAGACAGAGATAGAAAGTGCAAAAATTGAAACTAAAATAATAGGTGATACACCAAAGGAGTGGTGAACACTTCTTGTTCATGAAAATTGACACAATTTCATAAAATACAACATGAAACATCATACACAAGCTGATAAGATGTAATTAGAGGTCTTAAATGAAGCAAGACAATAGAAATAAAGGACTGAAAATGATCACAGAGTCTGCACTGTCATTTTTCACTATCAAAATCCTTGCATTTGCAACATCAAAGAGGTAGAAACCTATTACAATCATGAAGAAGGTCTGATACTTGCAAAAATCACTTGTTGAAGGTGAAAGAAGAAGCTTGCTATCCAAAAAAAATGTTCAACTCAAAAAATGAGCCAAATCTGGCTTTTACAATGCATGGGTCGAGCCCAGGAGAGAGAAAACATGTAAAAAAATGTGGGAGCCATTCCCCATTGAATGAAGATGCATTAAAATAGCATGGGTGTCCTTACATACCCATGCCATGACATTTTTGGCCATGCTGAAGAAGAATGCGACCCATTTTGCATTAAAACTGGTTGTTGAAATGTCATTTCTGGCCATTACCACGTGCCAGAGGCATTTATTGATTTTATCTCTCCAAACTCAACCAAAATTCAAAATTGACAATAGAATCTTGTATAGAATTTCACCAGCTTTCCATTGATATAAAGAACATGAAAATCTGAGCTTTGGATCGAAAGATATGGTGATTTGAAAATTTAGGGAAAAAATAGGCCAAAATTGGATCGACGGGAAAAAGTTTGAATTTTTACGTGTTTGGTCTTTGGAAAAAATTTCAAATTTTCCCCGTGCTCTGCCACTCTAGGTGCCACATGGCAGCTTCCTATTGGCTGCGGGCCTCCTAAGGGAAAATTTTCCACAAAAACTCTGCCGAGCCATAACTTGAAAAATATGAGGAGTTAGGAGGAAAACTTTACCTTTCTGGAAATCTGAGAGAGAGATCTATCCAATGATGCCATTTTTAGAAAGATTTGAGTGCCTAAAAATAAAAAATGGAGACTGAGGCACAAGAGAGGTAAGAACACAAGGAGTTAGCCACAAAAATGAGCAGGGGTACATTTTGGATAACAATTTTGGCGACTCAGAGGGGTCATCTGCCTGCTAGATGAAGATACCAGTTGCCTGAAGAAGCCCATTGGGCATGGAGTCATAAAAATTTCTGTTCAAAACCCCAAATGACTTAGAATGTTGCAAGGAGGAAGATGGAATATCACCTGATGGAAGCAAGGACTACAAAACATCTCCAGGGACAACAAGCCTGTGCCAAAGCACTTAGGGAAAGTAAAAAAACCTACAACAAAACAATGTGCACAAGCACTTGGAGGAATGAAAACCTAAGATAATATTTACAAGGTGGAGAATTTCCCTTTAGTAGCAATGCTTTAGATAGATTCCATTGACTGGAATCTACATTTCTTCACCATCCAATGAAGACAATTGGAACTTTGTGACCATGTATGGGCCACTACAAATGGCATCAAATTTTGAATGCCTTCCCAGTTTTTCTCTATCTGCATCCCATTTTAACACTAGATCTCCAACTTGGAAAGATCTACTCTTGGCCTTCCTATCAAAGGTCTTCTTGATCAAAGCTTGATCCTTCTCCATTACTTGGGATGCCTGATCTCTGATCTCTTGGAGCTCCATCAACTCTGCATATCTCACCTCCATGGGCCCAAACTCTAGCAACTCTAACTACTTCATGAGTTCCAATGTTGGAAACTCAAGTGACATGGGTAAGATTGCCTCTCTTCCATAAACAATCCTGAATGGAGAGTTACTTGTGGATCTCTTGGGATTTATCCTATCAGCCCATAAGGCTGATTTCAGTTTGGTATGCCAAGACCTCTGATTCTCATCAAGATTCCTCCTAATGATCCTCAACAAGTTCTTGTTTGTAGATTCAGCCTAGCCATTACCCTGAGGGTAGTAGTTTGATGAAGTACTTAGGTAGATCCTGTTCTTGACAGCCCACTCAGTCACCTTGGATCCAATGAATGCTAATGTATTATCTAAGATTATTTTAGCAGGTATGCCAAATCTTGTTACTATCCCCTCATAGAAGTCTAAGATGCTAGACTCATTTTCTTCCTTGAGTGCTACTGCTTCAGTCCACTTGGTGAAGTAGTCTGTGGTTGTCAAAATCCACTTATGCCCTTGGCTTGAATTGGGATTAATAACTCCAATGAAGTCCAAATCCCATTGCATGAATGGCTGGTCAACTGAAATTGGATGCAATGGAAGGGCAGAAAGCCTCTCTTTACCTGTGAAGAATGCACAATTATTGCACCTTTTGATCCACGCAAAGGAATCACTGAAAATCTTGGGCCAATAATAACCACCCTTCATGATTTTTAGAGCTGTCACTCTTGGTGCAAAATGACCACCAGCTGGTCCACCATGGAACTCTTCCAACACCCTATGAATCTGATTTGTACTAATGCATCTCAGCATCATTCCATTCACATCTTTATTGAACAAAACACCATCTACTATGGCATATGGGACAGCCTGCAATCTGAAGTGTCTTCTTTGGGTTTTGTTCATCTTTGGAGGGCATAGGCCTATGCTTAGGAAGTGCATTATACCTTGGGTCCAGCAAGGAGTGGTGACAACATTATCCTCTTCTTGAGTGTTACCTTGCACATGGCTGTCTTGAACTATCAAAATAGCCTCTTGTTTATTGCATAATCCTTTTTGCTTGCCAAGAATCAGCTGCTCACACAATCCTTTTCCTCTTACTAGCTTGGTGACCTTGATCTCAATGTCATACTCCATGACACAAGTGATCCAACCTGCCCTTTTCTCATTCAAATCCTTGTTGAGGAGGAAGTCCTTTACTCCCGCATGAGAGACCAACAACTGAACCTTGTTGTTTGAGAATAGATGCTTGAATTTATTCAAGCTTTTGATTACTCAAGTACATGCTTCTCAATAAAATAATATCTCACCTCATATTCATCTAGGCTTTGGCTAAACAAAGCAATTGGCTGCTCATCATTGTCCTTGTTCTGCTGTACCAAAATGGCAGAAATGGTATCATTACCCCCAAATGCATAGAGGATGAAATCCTTGGAGAAGTCCGGGTTGATGAGAGTTGGTCCTTGAGAGATGGCTTCTTTGATTGCTTCAAAACTCTCCTTGCCTTCTGCTATCCATTTGAAAGCCATGCTTTTCTTCAACATCTTGGTGATAGGTTTGACAAGGGCTACAAAATCTGGGACAAACCTCCGAACAAAATTTATTCTCCCCAAGAAACTCTCAAGTGCCTTCTTGTGGCCTGGAAATGGTAGAGCTCTTATGGCTTCAACTCTCTCTGGATCAATTTCTAATCCTTCTTTGGAGACAATATGGCCAAGGAGCTTTCCTTCATGTGCTAGGAAGATACACTTCTTAGGATTCAAAGACACTCCAAATATCCTACACCTTTGGAATACTTGTCTCAAATGAGAGAGGTGGTCTGCTACATTCTTTGAAAAAATAGTGATATCATCAAGATATATCAGCACCATGTTGTTAATCAAACCTTTGAATGCCATGTCCATTGCTCTTTAGAAGGTAGCTCTAGCGTTGGACAACCCAAATGGCATTTTCCTGTATGCATAAGTTCCCCAATTGGTTGTGAAGGCTATCTTGAACTGATCTTCTCCCTTCACCATAATCTGATTGTACCCTGAGTAGCCATCAAGCAATGAAAACCTTTCAGAGCCAACAACAACTTGTAAAATATGCTCCATAGAAGGAAGTGGGTAATGGTCCTTGAGAGATGCTCTATTCAAATCTCTGAAATCAACACACAATCTGATCTCTCCACTCTTCTTTCTGACTGGAAATAAGTTGGCAACCCAACTAGAATGCTTGATTGGGAATATGATTCTTGACTCAATCTACTTGTTCAATTCCTTCCTCATGAGAGGTTCTATGTGTGGATTGACTAGCCTTTGTTTCTGCCTGATGGGCTTAGTATTTGGATCCAACTCAATGGTGTGCTAAGATAACTTGGGATTCAAACCTTTCAAATCTTTGTAGCTCTAAGCAAACACATCAGGGAACTCTTGACACAGCTGTATGAACTCATACCTTTCTTGTTCAGTTGTCATCTTTCCAATTTGCAATGGTTTGTTCTCTTCCACCAAGATGGATACTGAATCTTCTCTCTTGACCTGAATGTTTGCTTTCTCTTTCCTAAACTGATCATTGGGATTGAAAATTGACTCCAAAGTGATAAGTCCCTTAGGCAGCTTGTTAGTTCTCAGCTGTACCACTTGGTCACCATACTGCTGTTCCAATTTTTCCTGATTTTTAGCTGAGAACTCAGCTTCTTCTTGTAAAAAATGGATGATTTACTGGTCATTCTCAAACACTTGCCAACTTACATTGTTATCCGGCACTGAAGGCCTCACAATCACATGGATGTTTGGTTGTACCTTGTCCTTTTTAATGCTTTCCACAATATCAAAGGCTGCCCCAACTGCTGCAAGCATGTCAGCAGCTTGGTTTGCTTTTCTAGGAATAAATTTTATGCTAAATCCCTTAAAATCTTCAATGAGGTCCCACACCCTGTTCTTGTAGCACTTGAGCAGATTATTCTTGATAGCATGCTGCCCCTTAACTTGGTTTACAATCAATTCACTGTCACCAAAGACTTGCAAGTTCTTTATTACTCTCTTTATTGCCCAATGCATCCCTTGCAACAAGGCTTCATATTCAACAGTGTTATTGGAGCATGCAAACTGAAATCTAAAAGCTGAATAGTACTTTACTCCTTGAAGTGAAATAAGCATAGCCCTACCTCCTTCACCTTGTCTACTCCTTGATCCATAAAAAAATAGCTGCCATACCTCATTGTCATCCTTGTGGTTTGGCTTGGTGATGCTAGGAATGGGCTGATCTTCTTGATGTATGCAATAGACCCCTAGCTCAGATTCTTCTACTTCTTGATAAGGATCAAAAGCATGCACATTGTTTGCCCATTCATCAAGAGTTAGATCCAGGATGCTTCCAACCTTGGTGTCAGCTTCATCAGTGCTTGGGTGATCTTCTTGATCAAATTCTGAATAGTTGGCATTGATCTGACTTGGAGTGTAGGGCTTAATGTGGAAGTTTGCAATAGGTTCAGACCTGGTTGTAGCTTTGGTTCCATACCTCGTTCTGAACAGCATGTGTGACCAATCAGCAGACAAATATCCTCCAATCTTGGCTGTGAAATCTCTTGACAAACATAGGGCAAAGAGTGGTGGAAGGTCTATAACTGATACATCTTGTAAAACAACAACATTTGGACATGCATGCAAGGTAAGACTCAATTTTCTAATCACCCCAACTGTTGTTACTGCTATCCCATCCAACTACACTACCCCTTTAGATATGGTTTCATATTGAAGTCCTAGCTGATCAGCTATTTGCTTGGGCATCACTGAGCTACTTGCCCCGGAATCAATCATGCAATTGTGCACCAATTGGTTTCCAATGATTAATGAGACATAAAAAGGAGGGGGCTTCAACATTTTACCTTGCTGTCCTCCATGATTCCCTTCAGGCTGGGCAACATTTGTGAGCACCTTCTCTTGCATTTGGACTTGCTGATTTGAAGTTGGCCAGTTCTTCATGGAAGCTTGTAGCAAATCTCTCTGGCCTAGGATAGATAGGGATTCCCACATTGATATATTTACATTTGTCTTCTTCATCTGATCAATGATACTAAATGGTGATGAAGGATCTCTTTACTGTCCCTTGGTTTACATATTCATCCCTTGCATGTGGGCAGCAACAACTGATATTTGAGTTGGTTTAGGAGTTGTTCTTGGCTGCCCTTGTGCATTTACAACTGGATTTTGTTTGCCAACCATTTGTGGAGCCATAGAAGGTTGTGGATTGGTTGGAGCTAATGGATGTTCTTCACCCAAATTCCTTCTTTTTGACCTTGTGTTGGCTGCAACACCTTGAGAGACTATTTGATTTATGCCACAAAAATCCTCTACCTGCCAGTTCACAAGTGTGGTGTCATTTGGAGCTGATTGCTGCTAGAATGTTTCTTGTTGTTGGCTATTTCCTTGACTGCCCTCACCCTCCACACCAGTAGTTGTCACCATTAATGCTTGATTCAAGGCACCGTTGAAGCACATAGATTGGTTGTGAGGTTCATTGCATGGAAAACACTAATCATACTGCTGAGCAACGTTGTTTTGTGTTGGTACCAATGCCTTAGAGGCAGATATAGCATTTGGATTATAGGGCTGAAATGGTCTATTGGTAGGAGGCCTTTTTTGATCTACATTTGCAGCTAGATTAGGTGGTCTTTGTGGTTGGTATGGCTTCCTGTTAGGCTGATCTTGGGGTTGATAAGAAGGTCTAAAACTTTGGGCTTGTTGCCTCTTGAGAGTAACCATCTCATTACCTAAATTTTACAATTGCTTCATGACTTCTTGAAGCTCATTTAGGGAACTTGGAGATGAAGTAGAAGCTTCATTTGAACTCTGATTTCTAGGAGTGGGAGAAGGAGCCAAATTAGGTGCTTGATTAGTGTTTGGGCTCTTTAAACTTGGAAACAATGGCATGGGAGGTCTAGGGGATAGTTTTCCAGCTTGGATCAAACAATTTTCAGCCCTAATGGCAATGCTATAAGCCATAGGGATAGTTATGCCTCCCATGGATTGAATCAACATAGAAATATCAAAATTTAGAGCTTTGAGATAGTAAAGAAAAGCACCTTCTGCTGTTGGCCTGACTACCACTGGAATTCTCTCCCAATTCCTTTGAAATCTAAAGTTGAAATCAGTCAGTTGCTCATTGGGAGCCCTCTTGATGGTTGTCAGCTGCTCCAAAAGAGACAAGTTGTCTCCCTTCTCTCCAAATTACTCATGAAGTGCTATACATAGCTGGTTCTAATTTTGAATAGAAACTGAGGCAAGGCTTCTAAACCATTGCAATGCCTTCCCCTTGAATGAATATGCTAGCAATTTGATAGCAACTTGCATCTCATGTATCTCATGAATTGCACAAAGGTTGGCAATGTCTTTAACATGATCACCAGGAGTAGTATGATTCTCTCCAGTGAAGTATGGAATGTTCTTTAAGGCTGCAATTGGAATTGGATTTTGTGCATTGAGAGCAAGTGGGCTGCTGCTAGTGAAATTGACATAGGGGTTGTTTTGTGCCATTCTAATTGGTCTTAGAACCCTTGTTGACTGAATGAAAGGCCTACCAGGTGGAGGAGTTGAGAGAGTTCTGTTTGGTGGAGATGGAGACCTTTGAACCCTTCTTCCTCTTTTCCTTATTCTTGGAGATAACTGCAGATATTCAAACATCACCTCTTCCTCTCTAGCTCTTGACCTTGTGTTGATTCTTCTCATGAGTTTTCAGGTCTGCACTACCAAAACCAGCTGATTTTTCCCCTTGGAGTCACCAGATGTGTAATTTATAGCTCTTTTAAGAAAGAAAATTGTAGTAGATGCACATCAACTTTACTGCAATGAAAATGAGACATCTAAGGTCCCACTCGGCGTCCCAAAACTGTTGTTGTAAATCAGCAGCACCCCTAGATGCAAATCAGGTTTCTAAGTTGATGTTTCAGGCATCCAGTGTGATTGCACAACATTGAAACCTCTCTCCAAGTGTGGGACTTGTAAAATGAGAGAGGAATCTCCAGATTAGAGGCTGGTTCCTCAAACTCCTCTGATCAGATCTGTTATTTACACAATTGTAGAGGTTTGAATCCTAATCCTACTCTAAATTCTAAGGAGACAGAGATAGAAAGTGCAAAAATTGAAACTAAACTAATAGGTGATACACCAAAGGAGTGGTGAACACTTCTTGTTCATGAAAATTGACACAATTTCATAAAATGTAACATGAAACATCATACAAAGGCTGATAAGATGTAATTAGAGGTCTTAAATGAAGCAAGACAATAGAAACAAAGGACTGAAAATGATCACAGAGTCTGCACTGTCATTTTTCACTATCAAAATCCTTGCATTTACAACATCAAAGAGGAAGAAACCTGTTGCAATCATGAAGAAGGTCTGATACTTGCAAAAATCACTTGTTGAAGGTGAAAGAAGAAGCTTGCTATCCAAAAAAATGCTCAACTCAAAAAATGAACCAAATCTGGCTTTTACAATGCATGGGTTGAGCCCAGGAGAGAGAAAACATGTAAAAAATGTGGGAGCCATTCCCCATTGAATGAAGATGCATTAAAATAGCATGGGTGTCCTTACATACCCATGCCCTGACATTTTTGGTCATGCTGAAGAAGAATGCGACCCATTTTGCATTAAAAATGGTTGTTGAAACGTCATTTCTGGCCATTACCACATGCCAGAGGTGTTTCTTGATTTTATCTCTTCAAACTCAACAAAAATGCAAAATTTACCCCAGAATCTTGTAGAGAATTTTACCAACTTTCCATTGATATAAAGAACATGAAAATCTAAGCTCTGGATCAAAAGATATGGCGATTTGAAAATTTAGGGAAAAAACAGGCCAAAATCAGATCGGTGGGCAAAAGTTTGAATTTTTACCCGTTTGGTCTTTGGAAATTTTTTCAAATTTTCCCCGCGCTCTGCCACTCCAGGTGCCATGTGGCGGCTTCCTATTGGCCGCAAGCCTCCTAAGGGAAAATTTCCCACAAAAACTCCACCGAGCCATAACTTGAAAAATATGAGGAGTTAGGAGGAAAAATTTACCTTTCTGGAAAGCTGAGAGAGATCTCTATCCAATGGTGCCATTTTTAGAAATATTTGAGTGCCTAAAAATCAAAAATAGAGATTGAGGAACAAGAGAGGTAAGAACACAAGGAGTTAGCCACAAAAATGAGCAGGGGCACATTTTGGATAACAATTTCACCTTGGGGAGCTACTATAATTTTTGTGAAAAAGAAGGATGGAACCCTTAGATTATGCATTGATTACAGAATGTTAAACAAAGCAAAAATCAAGAATAGATACCCACTCCCTAGGATTGATGATTTATTTGATCAGATTCTTGGAGCATAGGTATATTCTAAGATAGATCTTTGATATGAATATTATCAATTGTGAATTAAGGATGAGGATATTCATAAAACAACTTTTAGAACAAGGTATGGACATTATGAGTTCACGGTTTTACCTTTTGGATTAACTAATGCACTTGCAACATTTATGAATTTAATGAATAATATCTTTCAAGAATACTTGGACAAATTTGTTCTCGTATTCTTGGATGACATTCTCATATATTCAAAAAGTATTGAGGAACATCTTGAGCATTTGAAAGTAGTTTTGGGAATATTAAGAAAGAGATAGTTATTTGGTAAGCTGTCTAAATGTTCTTTCTATGAAATAAAAATACACTATTTGGGACATATAATAAGTAAGAATGGAATTACTATAGATCCTTCAAAAATTGTAGCTATAACGGAGTGGCCTGCACCTAAGAATGTACATGAAGTTAGAAGCTTCATGGGACTTGCTGGCTGTTATAGAAAATTTGTAAAAGATTTTTCTAAGATAGCTGCCCTAATAACTTCCTTACAGAAGAAAGATAAAAAGTTTGTTTCAAGTGAAAAATGTGAAATTGCATTCAAAAACTTGAAGGAACAGTTAACTTCAACACCTATTCTTGTAGCACCATATCCTAATGGAGACTTTATGGTGGTAACTGATGCATCAGGTGAAGTTCTAGGAGGTATTTTGTTACAAAATGGACATGTCATAGCTTACAAAAGTAGAAAACTTAAGTTACAAGAGTTGAATTATGCTCCACATGATTTAGAGCTTTCTTCCATTCTTCATGCACTGCAAGTTTTGAGACATTACCTACTTGGTAAACCTTTTGAATTAAAAACTGATCACCTTAAACTGAAGTATATCTTCACTCAGCCAAATCTTAATGCAAGACAATGAAGGTGATTAGATTTTTTGTCTCAATATGATTTTGACATCAATTATATTAAGGGTAAAGAAAATAGAGTGTCTGATGCTCTAAGTCGTAGGAAGCACATTTCTGCTCTTATAACGTTAAGAACTCATTTTAAGGATGAAGTAAAAAGAGTTATGGAATCTGACACTTACTTTTAGCAAGTAAAAGTAGCACTTGTTGTGGATTTCAATGATTTGAGGTATAAAGGTTTTCACTTTGATAATGAAGGAATCTTATGATTTGAAAACATAGTATATGTACCTTCACTAAATGATTTGAGAAAGAAATTGTTAGTAGAATTTCACAATTCACCTTTTTCTGGACACTCTGGCATTACAAAAATGCTTGCTGATATAAAACAACAATATTTCTGGAAAGGAATGAAAAAGGATGTTATAGACTTTGTGACACATTGTCTTGAGTGTCAACGTGTTAAAGCAGAACATATGCACCTAACTGGATTGTTGTATCCTCATAGCATACCGTAGTACAAGTGGCAAGTAATAAGCATGGATTTTGTACAAGGGTTGCCTATGTCAAGAAATAAACATGATGTTATTTTAGTAGTTGTGGATAAACTAACAAAGGTAGCACATTTTATTGCTGGGAATCTGAAGGATGATTCTCCTATTTTGGCTAAAATATTTGTACATGAAATTTTCAAACTACATGGAGTACCTGAATTAATCATTTTGGATAGAGATCCTAGAATGACATCAAGATTTTGGAAAATTCTTAATGCAGCTCTAGGGACTAAACTGAATTTCAGTTCTATGTATTATCTGGAAACAGATGGACAGACTGAAAGAGTAAATCAAGTATTAGAAGATATGTTACGAATGTATTTTATGGATCAACAGTATAAGTGGGAAGAGTATCTTCCATTAGTTGAATTTGCATACAATAATACATATCTTGATTCTCTTAAGATGACACATTTCGAAGCATTATACGGAAGAAAATGTAGAACCCCTGTTAGTTGGGAAAGCATGGAGGATAGAGAGGTAATTGGACCTAAAATTCTTACTGAAATGGAACAACAAGTTAAATTGATTTGTGAATGCTTGAAAGAAGCAATAGATAGGCAAAAGAGTTATGCTGACTTAAAGAGGGTTGATAGGAAATTTGAACTTGGTGAGAAAGTATTTCTTTGGGTTAAACCGAAAAAGAGTTCTATAACTTTTGGCAAGGCTGCCAAGTTATCACCTTGTTATGTGGGACCTTTTGAGATAGTTGAAGTAATCAACCATGTAGCTTATCGTTTAGCATTACCTCCTGCTTTGTCATGAATGCATGATGTTTTCCATATTTCTTTGCTTAAGAAATATGTTTCAGATTTATCACATGTGTTAAATTGGAATTCCTTGCAGGTCCAGGACCCAGGAATAATCATGGTTAAACCCATACGAGTGCTTGAAACTTGCCAGTTGCATTTGAGAAATCGTGAGATAAGTCAATGCAAGGTCCAATGGGACCAGTTTAATGAAGAAAGTGCAACTTGGGAAAACCTTGAGGATATGAAAACTACTTTTCCATATCTATTTGAATAGGATTGATTCTGTTGACTGATAAAAAATTGAGATTTTATCTTTATAATACAATAAGTAAGCCAGTTTTGGGCAAATATTTATTTATTTTGAATAAACAGCTATGTAATGCTGATTTTTGGAACTTAATAATGTTGATATGTTTTTGACATATGGTAAGAAAAGTGAATAAGTTGATTTTCCTTGATGCAAACTGTTAAAAATAGATAATCATCTGGACAATGATTCCTTTTAGGAGGGAAGCATGTAACACCCTCGACAATTGATATATTCCTCTTTTGCATTTCAAGTGTTGACATGTGATTTTCTGGATAAAGATGTGTTCTTTTGACTATTGAAGATCATGCTTGATAAGGATAAAGCTATTTTGTTCTTAAAAATCATTAAACTAAAATTGTATGGTTATCAAGAATTCATTTTCACTTTGGAAAGATGAGTTGCAATCTGGCTTTAAGAGTTGCAGACTTATTTCTTCTTCTGACTCATCCTTGGATCAATTTCAGTGATCCAAGGAATGTTTCAAATCCTCTTCATAGACTGAATGATAAATTGACATTCAGTAGTTTAAGGGACATAGAAGACTGAACTTGTATGTTACAAATTTTGTGGTCTCATGTGAACATGTTTTTTTCACTGTATGTTGTGTTCGGGTCTTTGGTGATTGATCTTGGCAGGACATTAAGGACTTAAGAAAAATTCAATTCATGGAGGAGGAGTTCAGAGTCCTAAAACCTAAGGATTATCCTAACAGTATCCTAAGCTAGGTAAGAACACCTATGTTCTAGCTACGTTTACTTATTTGGATTTTTATTCTAACCTAAGCCTCTTATTCTAATTTGTTGGGTTGGCATCCTAACCTAAGCGTTGTGCTAAATGGATAAGAGAAGGATTACTAAAGTAATACTAGGCTATTTTAACTAATACCTAATACTAAAGGGTTATGAATTGAACCTAACCTAAGGTGGGAATTCTATTGGCAAATGTTTTAAGACCTATGTTGGTAATTGCTAAACTAACCTAAGTTCTATTTGGATCCATCCTAAACTATTAAAAAAGGGAACCTAAGGGGGTCACATGTCTCTAAGGTGATGGTTCCAATGGCATTTAAATGAGTTGATAGGGTTTTATGGATGGAAGTACTGCTAGATTTGGTAGGGGCTAGTTGACTTGGTGGAGGCATACGTGGAAGCCCCACTAAAAGATGGAATTGTATTTTTGTATGGAATTGGCATTCACCAGATTTAGGAGGCAGTGGCAAGGAAAGATAAGCGGGAATTTTGGAATTAATGGCATTTATGGCATTAATGGGCCTTGGTATTTATGTGCAAACCATATTTGAAACTTAGAAGGCGGGTTTGTAGGAGGTTATTTGGTTTTGCATGCATGGCAGATTTTGCTCTGCATGGAGCTAACTGGTTCTTTGAACCAACAGTTTGACCTTCACTTCAAAGCTATTTTTGGTTTCTTTGGCCTATTTTTGATCGAAGGAAAGTATATGAGGTGTAGGAGGAAAATATGTTTGATTGTTGATCTTTCGTGGAGGAGAAAAAGAGTTGGAAGCTCAGCTGGAAGTCTCCTTCGATTTGGTGGAAGCACTATCAGGCATGATAGGCTCTAACTATTAAGACTCTTTGCTTTCTTCTAAATGATTCATTAGAACAACTCTGCTCTCATGAGATTCATGTTTTTATGTCTGACTGGTTATTTTCTTACTGGGTTTAGTGAATCTTTGTGTTGTTTGGATTTGAATCCATGGAAAAATAGTGTTGTTTTGGAAATTGTCTCTCTGTGCAAGTTTTATGACAGCATGCATGTGAAGTTTGTATGTGAAACTTGTTTCTGTATCTCTGTTTTTGCACTCTAGATCTTGTATTTGAAGTTGTTTTTCTTTGAACTGACCTTCGTGGCAATATAGGGATCTGAACTTTAGGGGAAAGGGGAAACTTGAGTTCTTATTTGATTTTGATTAGACTTGGTTGGAGCTTTGTGTTTTGGATTAAACTTGTGTTGGAGCTTTGTGTTGATCGGAACCAGTGTTTGGAAAACTTATGCATTGCTGAACTGTTGCTTGGAGTTTGTATTTGGCACTGTACTCACATTATTTTACTTGTGAAGTTCTGAACGTTTGTGTGTGAAGCTCGGGTTCGACACTGTACTCTTATTTAACACTTGAGTGTTATGAGTTGTATTTGGGTCGATGTATATTCGATTATGTTATGCTATTTTTGTATTAGGTTAATCTTTTATTAAATTATTAAGCTTATAACTCTTTATTTGAGCAACTTACTCACCAGGGAACTGGGTGAAAGCTTGTTTGAGTCGTTTAAAAATCTCTTCGAGATTTGGAACTGGAAACGTCTTGCTTAAGGAACGTAGAACTTCAATTCTATGACTGTATCGAGATGGTATTGGCGTGGGAATAGAAGGAAGTGTTCTTTCCCCTCTGTTTTGAGGGAACCCGTGTTCTGGGTTGACTGTATTGTTTTGTACCAAGTCACCTCTGTCGCAATTTTATGGTTGTGAAGTTTTGTTTTGAATTTCCATTTTTGTTACAGTGGAAATTGATTGGGACACCTTCTGACTTAAACATTTTTGGTTCTCACTCTCTCTCCTCTAATTCTTTAAAATAAATTTGGGTCTTAGTGGAAGATTTGGTTTATTACCCTTGGACACTGAAATAATCAGGAAGGATACCTTCTCTGTTCAGTTGTTTTGTGTTTAATTCTTTTGAATTACGAACTACTTACCTTTTTGTATTTAGTGGTGAAGCAATTGTAAGTCTCCAGTCTTGGGTTCATGGTTAATCTGAACTTGATAGTTGTTGTTTCAGGATTTTATTCTTGTCTGATATAGTGAATGAGTCCTTGGCTTCTTTAATAGAAAGAAAGTATATTGTATTCTCTTGGGTTCTGTATGTTGTTTTGGGACTGCAATATGCTTTCATCCTGATTTGATTTGAAACTGGAACTTCTTTTGTTCAGTGGAATGAAATGATTTATTATTGGTCCTTTCCTTATTAGAGTTACCTTTTCTCTATCTTTGGATAAGCTCATTGTTTGAACTTCTCTGTACTCGATTCTCTTTCGAGATGGTGATTTCTTATGACATGTTGGTCTACTTTGTTCGAATCATTGTTGCTATAATGTAGAAAGTTAGTAGCCAAGGGTTCTGCTGATAAGTGAATGCATACTTATGGGTTCGACTGTTGTTGACTAGCCTTGCCTAGTTTAAATGGATAGGAGTAGGTTTGTCTCTTGTACTCTTTATCTTTTGGGATGAACTTGAGTAGAGATTAACTCCTCTTTGGGGCTACTTTGTTTGTGAACATTGATTTCAGATCTTTGATTGATAACTTCTAACATGTAGAGTTGGAATTAGAATTACAGTTAGACTGTTCTGATTTTCTATACCTTCTTGTATTGTTATGAAATTCTGTTTAGATGTATATCCTAATGTTGAATTTATAGGATTGTTATCCCGGAAAGGAACAGGTAATTCATGTTATGAATCTGGTCTGTTTTTCAGATGTTATAGGTTTGGGCATGGTACGTAATGGTTCTTCTTATTCTTGCTTAGGATATAGATGAATAATCCTAGAATGAACCATGTTGTTTACACTTCTTTTGTCTCATAGAGAAGATAAATGTGGTATTCTATTAGGATAGAATTATGAAATAATGGGATGGCAGGATCTATTGTTTGTTTACAAGCCATTGATAGGATCAATAGAACTTTAAGTTCTTAGGCAGATATTGTTTATTATATTCTGCTCTTCTCTTAAAAGTTGATCTAGATTTATTAATGTACTTCCTTTCTGTTTGATATCACTTATGCTTATTGTATGATGTTTTAATTATCTCATTAAAGCAGTGTTGCTTTAATGAAACAATTAGTGGAATGCACTTCATTTTAATGCTTAGTGCTTATCATGCTCAGTTCATTGAACTGACCCGTGCTAGCAATTTTTGCAGATGGATGACGTAAGTGATAAAAGAAGGCAAAAACTTATATGATGCATTGGCTGATATAAGTCTAATTCTTAGTAAAGAATTCTGATTCATTCTTTTGTTGTATTGTAAAAGAAAAGTTGTATACTTTATAGAATGAAGGTTGTTGTTATGCAGTATGCCTAAAGTGCATAGTCTTGTAAATTTATAAATTGTAATGATGAATTGTGAGTTGTGATTTATTTGCATTGGTTGTGTAAATTATCTCGTACTTTTATAAAGAAGATGAAAGTTCTATCTTGTTTATATTCTTCATATTATACTATGCTTATCTTGTTATCTTTGATAAGATGGATAAAGGGAATTGGTTCAATTTCCCTTATAATGGTGTAACTTGTTGAGTTGTATAATATGATGTGTTTTACCTAAACAATTTAACATAGTAATGTGATGCATAATGAACATGCAGTAAGAAATATGGATATTGTGAATGATATACCCTAACACTTAATCATGTAGAGGAAGACTCTTTCTCTCTCTCAATTGAATGTAAACCAAAAAGGTTTGGAGATATGATTATTAATCATTAGACTTCATTTTGTATGAAGTCTACTTTAGTTGGACATATGCGGTTGTTAAACCTTCCTGAATGTTAAAGTACATTTTATTGAAACTTATGTTACTGCTGTCCTATTTTGGTTAACTGCTGGTTACACTATGAAAACGAACATTAAAAGAAATCATGAGTTTAATGAAGTTCTTTAATACTTGATACAAATTTACAATAAGAACTTAAGGAGAGTTGGATTAGGGTTTAGCAGGGTTACTAAAACCAGTGTATTAATCCAAATTAATAATCTCCTTGGGGTATGTACATCTCGAATGAGGTATTTTCTGGGGTAGGATGTTGGTAGGATGTTGGCACATGCCAACTGTAGGGCTATACTTTCGAGAAGACTTGGGTCTTCTCAAGAATACAACATTGTAGTTGACATGTGGCAACACCCTTCTACATTGATCATCTAGATCTACACACAAATAAGGACTTGAACTTAGTTTCTCTCTAGGTCAAGTTAGTGGCATATTTAGGATAGGAAGTAGCTTCCAATGGCTCAGGGTACCTTGGCACATCCGGTTGACTTAGGTCAACCGAGTATGCCCATTTACCCTAAGTCATTGTGATTGTCTCCCTATAATAATTTATGTCTCTAACTAGGGCTAGGGTTAAACCTGGGACAAGTGGACTGACGGTAGTCAGTAAAGACCAATCATGATAATAGAGGAGTGAGGTGAAGGATGTATTCCAAAATGATGAGTATGCCATCTAGGAATAGTGACATACACAGTATGTTGTAAAACTTTGGCCAAAGTATCACAAGATGCTGGTTGCATTGTCCTATGTCACCTAGTTTAAAGCAACGTGATATCAGATGAATATTGGTAACAAATATTTAGATATGTTCTTTAAATAGATCACTCAGTACCTGGTTTAGGGTAGGAAAAACCAAGTATATGAAGTATATGATAAGTATTCAATACTTAAGGTTAACATAAATAGATCGGTAGATTACTGAGTTATGAAATGAATAGATCGATGGATCACTAAGTCATTTACAATTGCATATGGTTATCTATTTGAAATTGATTGGCATGGAATGTTTGTTCTAAATAATGCTTTATTTAGAACAGAGAACATTATATATATAAAAAAATTCCCTTGTTTCTAAAGTCTTAAAATGGGAATGTTACAAATTCTTGCTAAGGATAGAAAACACAATAACTAATCCTAAGATTCTCTTTCAAAGTTTTGGTGTCTTTTTCTTTTTTATTCCCCCCCTTTTTTCCATTTTTACTTCTAGATCAAAAAATTCCTTTATAGATCCCCTTGGCTCTCATTTTAAAGTCGAGAATCAGATCTTCCACTACCAACATTCAATTTTCCTACACAATATTTCATTTTTTTGGCAAGATCTCAACTGCATGTCTATGATATTTATGATCACATTTAATTCATCCAATTCCCTCTCATTTGGTTGATGATGATTATTCCCTGCCACATGGAGGTCACACACTTAGTATGAGGGCATTTTCTAGGGATTTATCTCAAAATTTCACCTAGGTGACGCGTGGATGGTCTTACAAAAGTTTGAGAATGTTCCTTTTCTCTCTTTACTTGAAATTGCACTTAGGCAACACATGGAGACCTTGTGCATTTTTATTGTATCTTTGACTTTTTAATCCACCTGGGTAACTTTATTGTGCCTGAAACATGTGGGCGGTGAGGCATAAGTTTGAGATAATTCATTTCTCCACATTATGCCATGAGTGTGCCAAAGGGAAACATGGATATCTTCTGCATTCAGATCCATACTTAGCTGAATTTGGGCTCAAACAAAAAAAAAGAACTAGGGTTGGGATGACAAAATATAGTGGCTGATTAAAGATCCTTACACATAAAAAAACTCTAGATGAAAAAAGATAGTGGCCGATTAAAGATCCTTACACAAAAAAAAATCTACAGTAACCTTCACCAATATCCATGTTATGATCATTGCATAGGTGAGGTTTTCCCCTACAGTCCTCTCCACCTTCACACTAACTTAACGTATGGTGGACTTGATACTTTTACCTACTTACCCGAGCCACCCTCCCAAACTCGAACATTTTCCTCCAACCTTCAATCTCTCACCAACTACCACTTCACCCACATCTTCCTCCATAGTTGTGCTTAGAAGGGATTTGGATTTGGTTTATATGAAGAATGCTTCCATATTTTCATTCCTTTTACCACTCGTAAGCATAAAGACCATAGGGGTATTGGATTTTCTGAACCACCTCCCAAGAAGACTCGAATTGAACTAATTAAGGATGATAAACATTCTCCACCCCATTCACCAACTTCACCTACAAAGTCTATGGATCCAAAATCCATTCCTCATAATTTTTTTTTCATGAGCATCATTTCCCTGGGACCTCTGACTTATCATCATAATGGTGAGGCTCCCTTTTATCTTCCCTTTGTGTATCCTAACATGATTGATGATGATACACCTTTTATTAATGTCTTTAATGTCAAGATGATGAGTCTATTCTCACGTACCTTGGTACGAAAGATTCTTATATTCATCGATCATTACCTTATGATACACAAACCATGTTGAATGAATCGACTATAAAAATCAATATTCACACTCAGGATGACCCGCACATTCTAAAAATAGGTCAATATTTAGACACTGTTGAAGAGAAAAATTTCACTTCTTTCCTCCAGGATCATAACAACTCTTTTTCTTAGTCCTACGTTGATATGCCCAGTATTGACCCAAACATTGTGGTCTATAATATCGTAACCATTCGTGATGCCAAACCTGTGAAACAAAAGCTACGAAAAATGCATCCTCACATTTCCTTATTATAAAGAATAACTCCAATTCCTCCTTTCGGTTTCATTCATCCTACCCATTGATTATGCCCAATGGATCTCTAACATAGTGCCTATCACAAAAGCGATAGGGGGACTCCACATTTTTATGGATTTCCGGGACCTTAAATTATCTTTCCCCAAAGATGACTTTCCTCTACCTAGTATTGACCAACAAGTTGATCTCACCACTGGCCATGAGATGGTATCATTCATGGATGATTTCTTAGGTTATAACTAAATCTTACTCACCCCAGAAGATCAACACAAAACAACCTTCATCACTCCTTGGGGAACCTTCTGCTATTATGTTATGTCCTTTGGCCTTAAAAATGTTAGAGCTACATATCAATGGTATATGACATATTTTTCATGAAATCATGTATATCATATTCAAATATTATGTTGACGATATTATTTATAAATCTAAGCATCGGGCCGAGCACCTTGTTTTCCTTAAAGTTGTATTTGATCACCTTATCAAATACTATGTTTGCCTTCAACCTAAGAAGTGTGTCTTTACTGTTCTCTTCGGAAAGATACTTGGTTTTATCATTTATTTTCGTGGCACTGAAGATGATCCCTCTAAAATCAAGGCTATTCTTGAGATGCCTCCACCTACTAACCTTCGTCATCTTCATAGTTTGCAAGGAAAGATGCAATTTATTCTTCGCTTTATTTCTCATCTTTTTGAACACTGTCATCCATTTCATCATCTTCTCAAAAAGGATGTCTCCTTCAAATGGGATGATGAATTCCACAAAGCCTTTGAATTCTTAAAACAATACCTCCTCGAACCACCAGTTCTCATTCCACCTAAGGATGACCAACCATTTTACCTTTATATTATTGCTACTGATCATTCCATGGGTGCCATGCTCGGTCATCGTGACGAGAAACAAAGGGAGAAAATGGTTTTATTATATAAGTTGTACATTTTTAGAATACGAAACTAGATATACTCATGCTAAAAAACTCTTCCTAGATTTATTTTTTATCACCACTAAACTTTTCCATTACCTACTCAACCACAAAACATTTTTTGTCACAAATATTAACCGCTTACATTAAATGTATGCTAAGCCCTACAACCATCAATGTAATACACATTAGATCATGATTCTTGTAGACCTATATCTCGAATTCATCCATCAAAAATATGTCAAAGGAAAAACCATTTATGACCAACTCGCATAGGAACCTCTCTCCGAAAACCAATCTTCTAACTTCGATTTCCCAGATGAATCCATCACTACCCTCTCTGTGGATGATACCATTTATCAAATGACCTTATTCTTTGATGGTTCCAAATGTGAGTTTGGAGGTGGTTCCAGAGTTATCCTCATTCCTCTTGATGGCGAGCCTATCCCATTATCTTTCAAACTAGATTTTTATTGTACTAATAATATCGCCGCATATGAAGCAATCGTGTTAGGTCTTCAAACTACCATAGCCTTAGACGTTAAATCAATTAATATGTTTAGTGACTCTCAACTAGTTGTGAACCAAGCTAATGGTATATACCAATGTCGTAACGAGATAATTAAAAAGTATAAACATCATGTTGACATGTGATTTTGAATACCTTTGACCATTATGAACTTTAAATCACCCCACATTCCACCAATAAATTTGTAGACACCATGACCTATATTTCTTCTCAAATCCATGCTTAACCCTTTGTTTGTCAAAATAAAAAGGTTGTAATCACCTTCTTATCTATTATAAGACATTAACCTTGTAGGAAAAATTAAAACTGACCCATGTGACATTTGGTATAAGTAGTTTGTTGACTAACTTTCCCATTCAATTTTTCCTCTAGATCTTACTCACAATGGACAACGAGACTTTCTCAAAAGTTTCTCTCGCTATGTAATCATGGGTGGTATTCTCTATAAACGAGGATTTAATAGTATCCTCTTATGATTCCTTACAATTTCTAAAGTTCTATACACCTTAAAGGAAGTTCACGATGAGATTTGTGGGGGTCACTTAAGTGGCTTGGTTATCACTAACACCTTGGCTATTATTGTCAAACCCTAAACCATGATTTTTGTGATATATCAAGTGTTGTGTGAAGTGTTAGAAACATGCTAATCTTCATCACACCCCTAGTCATGCCTTACATGATAAGAAATTTGCATATAATAAATCAATAAATTGTAGAATATAACACAACAAAAGAGATATGGGTGGGAAAATATTCCCAAATACTAAATATATGTAGAACAATACCCTTAAGGTAGGGCAACACCATACAATTCTCCTTAAGGAAGGAGTAACTCCATAATCTCCCAAGATGGGAACCCACTTCGAGGGGGACACCTCCAATATACTTATACTAAGTAGAAGAATCAACTCATACATACCATGACCTCCTCATAATGATACTCACATCCTTTAAATAGGATGGGTAACACCTAATCCCAATGTAAGCTGACCCATTACCTAATATAATTAATTTCTATGTGAGCCCATATAACTAAGGGGATGTGTGCCACATGTTAGCATCTCCATCAACCCATATACATTATATTCTCATATCCTATGTGAACCCATACATATAACTAAGGGGATGTGTGCCACATGTCAGCATCTCCATCAACCCATATATATTATATTATCATATCCCAAGGTACATAGCATTGCCTCCCTCTTTGACATGTTTCATCCCTGAAACATAAGAAAAAGCCATATAATGAGATTGCTTTAAATTATTGCACACTTGTTTCCATGCTTGATCATCTAACCACCCATTTGAGATCCTAAGGGGTGATGCTACTCCAAACCTGATTCCATGTTTCCTTGTGCTCATATGATTCCATCATGGTCCATATGTGTTTATCCTCAGCATCCATGTATATCCATAATTATTATTCATGTGATTCCATGTCATATAATTATTGTTCCATTGATTCCATGTATAGCCAAAATTATTACTCCTCCAATTCCCTGTATATCCATATAGATTTCTGCCCTTGTGTGTCCTAGCATGTCTCCATGATTTTTTCCTCTCATGATGATGTGGGTGTCTATATGGTGCAACCTTAGTATGATCAACCTTATTAATATTTTCCTCCACTTTATTTTCCTCTTCTAACTTGTTTGCTATTTCTTTTTTCTCTTGAGTAGATAAAATATTTTTTACTTTTTCATCATGTTCTTCATCCTCTCCTTCTGATTCATCCTTATTCCCTTCTTCACCATCTTCAAATTCATCTTCATGATCCAATTTTACATTACTTTTTTCCTTGCTAAGTGTGATATCTTGCAATGTAATTTTCTTTCTCTTGTACCATAATTTCATGAATTTCTTTTTGCACATTAATATCAACTATTCCCAATGTCTCTAACCAAGGATATCTGAGAACAATATGTAAACCATCCATATCTAAAGCATAAAAATCTGAATGTAAAACATATTTATCCATAGAAAGCTTTAAATATTCAAAAAATTGAATATGCTTACCATCCATTTGAGATTCCTTGATATGCTTTGTTTGCACATGTAGATTTTGAGCTATATCCATATTGATGATGTTATATTTGCTGTTAGGGTTTATAGAAACAATTATCTTTTTTATTTGAATGTACCCTTCAAACTGAAATATTGAAGCTTCCTTCCTTGGAGATGCACTATCCTGTCTATCCTGTGTAGCAGCTTCATCATCAACATTTTCTTCTTCCACATCATCAACATTTTCTTCTTCTTCTTCTTCTTCTTTAACAAAATTGTGTTTCTTTTTTGTTTCCCATCTAGCTAAGAAAATATCCTCCATTTCATCCCAATCCCATTCCAATAGATCTATATCCAAATAAGAATACCAATGTTGCGCTTTCCCACCAAGATGAAGATAAAAATGAACCCATACTAAACATTCTTCAAAATACATTTGTTTAAATTGTATCCACCATTTTTTTGCATCAATTTCCCCATTACCATAGAAAATTGGTATATCCATGATGCATAAAAATTAGGGTTTCACAAACTTACTCCTTTTGACCAATATTTGACCTGATGATTTTGTCAATCATTCATCCTCAAATATGAAACCAAAAAGAAGTAATTCATGCTAAAATTTTGAAAGATTTCCAAAAATGTAAGCAATTCAGGAAAATTCATCAAATTGCGGCATGTAGAGCAAAATAGTGGAAAACAATAAAACTAAAATAAATTTGTCAAAATAGATCCAAAAATTCTAAAATTTCATTGGTATCACCATTTAATATATTAGTAACAACCCAAAAAAAAATTATTTCCTAATTAGTCATTATTCAGAAGATATAGATGAAATCTTAGAATTAGGGTTTCAACCCTAAAATGGACACAACTTTTGCAAAACAACTCCAAAAAATCTGAAATTCGGAGGGAAGATCACTTAAACTATGTATCCACTCCCAACAAAAACTATATGAAAAATTACAATTCAATCTCAAGATATAGAAGAATCACCAACATTAGGGTTTCATCCCACAAATTGCCAAGATCACTACTTTGATACCACTTGATATATTTACCTTCGACCTTTCTCTCAATGGGGTTTGGATCTTTTCAGAGAGATCAACCCTCATTCTTCCCAACGTCAGTCAATGGATTATTACTGCTACCAAATATTACACTAAATGGGTGGAAGCCGTACCTCTTATTTCTACAAAATCTGAGAAAATATGTGAATTCATCAATCATCACATCATTTGTCACTTTGGTGTTCCTCACCGCCTCATCACTGATAACGGAAATCAATTCTAAAAACAAAAGTATGGAAACTCTGTGATACCTTTGACATTCAACTCAGTTTTTCTTCACCTTATTATTCTCAAACAAATGGCCAAGATGAATTGACTAACAAAACCCTAAATAAAATTCTTATGAAGGTGGTTGATGATATTGGTAAGGATTGGCACACACAACATTCCTTTTTCCTTATGGGCTTATCGCACTAGTATTCACACCTCAACTTACTGCCAGACCTTTCTCTTTGGTCTACAGTACAGAGGTTGTCTTGCCTCTCAAAGTCCAAATTCCATCTCTTCGTATCTCACTCAAAGATATGCTCAACGATGATGATTTTTTCACCAGGACCATTTGGCACAACTTGAGTTATTAGACGAACATCATCTAAATTCTCTCGATCACCTCCAAATATACTAAAAACATATCAAATGTGCCTATGATAAACGTGTCCAAGAATGAACCTTCATAGGTTGGTGACCTCATCCTGAAGGAAAATCAACATGTAACAAAAGTGGAGAAAAGTAAATGGGGAAAGTTCGCTCCTAATTGGCTTGGACCCTATATCATTACTCATGCCTATGGATCGGGTGTTTATCGTTTATCTTCACTCGAAGGTAAACCTGAACCTGAGCCCCTCAATGCCTTGCATCTTTGACCATTCTATTATTGAATCAAGTCCTATATCACCTTCTGTCTATTAAATGCTCATCCCTTGAGCAACATTCACCTTCCACTTACCTATTTTAAGGATCAATGACTAAACAAGAATCATGTGATTACCCGTCACCTTTCAACCTTATATTCAATATGAGTACACCACAACTCTACTCATGGCATGATTCTCATGGATCCCATTTTCATCCTAACCTCAGGATGGAATCCCATGGACTGTTCAATCACTTTAAAATTCTCTTTCATAGATAACCCCTGTGTGCTATATTTTATCCTCATAAAAGAAGCCTATACTTCTCTAAAGTCTTGTCCATGACCTAATTCCAAGTCCATGAAAAACAATTGGCTCAAGTAATACACCCATGATTTTCAAATGAAAAATCCTTTCAACCTTCTAGGTAAAGGATGACGACTTAAAAAAAGACATGAATATTTCTATCTTGGCTGCTCTAAATAGACTGCTCCCTCAGGTGAGGACAATTATACAAAGCTAAATTTGTTCCTTAGTCTATCACAAAGGGCACATACTAACCGTTTCTACAAAAATAAAATCGGAAAAATGGTTCCCTTAGGTAAATGGCTCCCCACGATCAACTTCACGAAGAATTCAAAGAGATTGGATCAAGGTAAATTCATGAATAGATTTTTGACACGATCAGTTTATAAAACAAGAAGCACACAAGAAAAAGTTGTCGACCAAGCATGGACTTGTTTAGTTATGGCACACTTAAGAGTATCCAAGGACATGTAAATGGATGCGACAAGTTGCACCTTTATGAGGTACAACATTTTGAGCTGCTAACAGAAAGCATACCCTCAAGGTGTACCCAAATATTCAGATGGCCATAACTTTTCACAGGGAGCTTAGATTCAACGCAAGGTTGGACTTTTTGGAACATCAAGGTCCTCTACCAACTACCTGGATATCTTTAATTGGGTGGGAACAAGTTCTTAAAAATTCAAAATACTAGTTTGCCACTTTTTGGGTTTGCTAACTGGTTCTCACCTACCACCATAATGACCTAGATGACATTAAAAATAACCTAGAGGTGGTTGGGGTAGATTTAATTCCTATCACTCTTCCCAAAAAACATTCACCTATAAATGCTAGGACTCAACTTTCTAAAGGTTGGACATTCTTGTAGCCCCTCCGGCATCTTCTCTTTAGCAGGTAGAATTCTTGCCTTCAAACCTCCCATTTAAAACTGTAATGCATTTAATTAATGCCTCTTGGCATTTTGTAGTGTATTGTGTCAATTTGGAGAAAATAATACCTGTGGAATTCTCAACCCTCTCTGTGTTTGCATTTGCATCCCCAAGGCATTTGATCTTTCACTACAAATACTGGTTATCTGTGTTCATGAAATTGCATTGCATTTTAATGGGTAGTGTTTATTGGCAAGACAAAAATGTTCTTCATTCCTCGGTGCATCACCTTTGAGATTTAGGTTTATTTTAATGCATTTTAATACCCTGTCATCCTTGGCATCAGTTAGATTACAGGTATTTTTAGTTCCCCTAGCATTTATCTGTGTATCTGAACAAGGAATAGGAACTTTAGCCTTCCGAGTGAATTTCCGATTTCCAAGGTACCCATGACTTGGGAACAAGTTAGTTCATCCTTAGGTAATCCACTGGAATTACATAATCGTGTTGTAGATTCGCAGCAAGCTCTAAAGATATTTATGACATCAACATAACCTCATGTGTGTTAATGGACCTTTGTCAGGTGGAAATTTCATAAAGAATCCTATACTTCTCTATAGTCTTGTCCATGACCTAAAAGTCCAAAAAAAAAAACAATTCAAAAGTAATATACATGGGATTTTCAAATTCAAAACTCCTTGAGTCAAAACTTCTAGCAATAGATGAACTCCCTCAAAAAAAAGGACATCTATCTTTTTATCTTGCTTCCTATAAATAGACTGCTCCCTTGAAGGATAGCTATAAAAGCTAGCCTATGATACATAGTCTATCCAAAAAGAAGACTATTTCTACAAAAATAAAATAAAAATATTTTGAAGCTTCCCGCATCGATCAGCTTCATAAAGACCTCAAGGAGATATTCTATTCATCCCACATAGACTTCCCACATCGATCAGTCTATAAAACAAAAGCAAAAATAAAAAGATAACTTTTTTGTCATGGACTTGCCTATTCTGGTCTTGGGTATCTTGTAGAAGAGGCATGTTGTCTCACACCAAGGTTACGCTAAAACAACCCATTTCACCTCACCATCTTTTCTTTCTCATCTTCCGCCTACTCAAAGGATGTTTGACAAATGTGACATTTTCATGATCATGTGACTTTCTTCACCCTTAGAATAGTCAATCATGCAACACCCTTAGGATCTTACGTTCATAGTCCAATCTTTGATATGATAGACTCATAATTGTTCTTACCAATTAGACAACTTTTTGTCTCCTCTTACCATTCACCTCTTTTCTTACTTATTGATCCTCCTTCACAGGACCAGACCTTCGACACCTACATTCTGGGAATTCCTCTTCCACCAAAATCACCCACACCTATTCAACCTAGATGACAACCATGCCTATTCAACCTATACTCAACCATGCCTAAATGACCTAGACTCAATCATGCCTAAAACCTACCAACCCATTTCAACCTATACTCAACCATGCCTAAATGACCTAGAAGTTAATCATGCCTAAAACCTACCAACCCATTCATCTCCCTTATCATATTCTTCCCTAGCTTATGGGAGAACTACATCGGCCTGAGGCCATTTTTTCATCACAGGGCTATGTAGGCAGCACTATGAGGGCATGGGGCCCTTAGAGGTTAGCTTCGAACAATTTTACCCCCAATTTTCCCCCTTTACATTCACATTCTACCCTAGTTAGTTTCCATTTACACAAAAACTTGGAAATTAATATATCATAAAAACATACATACCTACCATTTTATAACATCAACCATATTCATACATTAATCATTTAGCATATTTCCATGATATTAATTACTTGGAAATTTTAACTAGACACAACATACATACAATACATTATTTCCATAAGATCAATAACTTGGAAATTGCCTTGACTCCACCATGCCTATACCTGACTCCACCATGCCTATACCTGACCAAACCATGCCTATACCTGACTCCATCATGCCTAAATGACCTAGACTCAATCATGCCTAACTCACCTAGTTCCCATGGTACACAATAACAATGGAAATTAAAAAGAGTACATCATCCATCCAATAATAATCATCAACTATATAAAGAGGAATGTCTGTGTATCAATACATATATACACAGGGATAAATAATCAAAGTGTCTCAAAAATTCTCATATACAATATCACAAAATCTTTGGCACGCAGGCCGGTATATATAAATAAAAAATCATCATACAAGTATCCATGTCATGATCAATCAACCCCACCTGAGACCCTCCTCTCCACTCTCACCCATCTCCTCCTCCTGGCCCTCAACTGGGCCTAGTCTGTCTATGAGAACTGGTAACCTCACCTTGACCCTGTCTTTGGGGCCAATGACCCCCTGTGCTACCTAAGCTGTGAGTCCTGGACCTGGTCCTCTCACTAGCTGCCTATTGGGCCCTATACTCGGCATATGAGGGAACATCAATACCTGCAGTGGCTAGATGGTCCTGGTAATAGTGGGCCTCATTCAGGGCATCCCTGAACCTCACCATAGATATGGTCTGGGGTGGTGCCATCGGCCTAACTGCCACCTGTGAACTCTTCCCTACCAATAGAGGACCTTGTCCTGGTGTCAGTGCCTATACTACAGGACCCTATCCTAGTGCCTGTGTTGGTACCTGTGTAGCTACCTGGGCCTGTAAGGCCATGACCTATGCCTTTGTAGATACCAATTGTCCCTGTAAACTAGTAGCATGCATCTGTAGCACTGCTACCTATGCACCATCCCCTACAGGAGCCTATACCTGTACCTATGCCTGTGTCTAGGCAACAATTAGCTGACCCTGTAATGTAGTCACCTTCCCTATCAAAGTAACTACTGTGTGCATGTGCCGTTGTCAACTAAACTCCCAACGTGGTCACCTGTCCCTATAGGGCATCCCTCTGAACCATCACTGTGGCTAAGTCTGGCTGACCTGGCCATGGTGGTGTTGCATGTAACTCCACTGCCCACCACTGTCTGTATGCCACAGTGGTCCCTGCATCATCCAATCTCATATCCACTAGTACCTCCTCCTATCCTATGGGGTCTGTGGGCTGGGGTGGAGACAAAGGTCTCTCCACATCATCCCTGCAGTACTATGGGAAGGGTGATGACACATCCTGTTATAATACAAACTAGCATCAGACTCTATCAATCAGGATCATCTCGTGCTTTAGCATGTCTTCCCTGTATCCACCACACTAACTGTAACTCATGTAGCTCCTCATCCATCCCTCTAAAAGATGGAAAACTAACATAGGGCCCAGACTATGTCCATCACATACAAGCCCTCCATCTCCCACCTGTAGTATACTACATCATGAGCTGCCTCCTCTACTCGAGGATGACCACCTACAACCACCCACCTCCTATAACCTTCCCTCTATCCCCCATGGTGCCAATCTGGTACCGTAGTCCTCGTGGCCACACTATCACAATATGCTTGTATGCCCAATAGTGCAGTAGGAATGTACAATAGATGTCATAGCATCACATCCTCTGGTAAGCCCACAACTCCCTATATAGCTGCACTAAATATGTAGGTGCCCATGCAAAGAAGACCTGATCCTCAATCATATCTTGCAATACTCCCATCATCCCTCTAGGAAACTGACCACCCTCTGAATCAGGAAGTGCATAACACCCCACCGCCACCATCATCAACACTGCTAACCACGTCTCCTGCGGGTGTGCAACATACAAAGCCCCATAAACAAGACTGGCATTGTGCTCTGTCAGGTCACTCACCATCTCCCCAAATACCTCAATCATCACCTTGAAGGCTCCATCTGTTGATACCAAATATACTGGCTCACCAACAATAGGCAGCCACAGAATCCTGTATACGTCCTCCAGCATGATGGTCATCTTGTCGGTGGGTAGATGAAAGGTGTTGGTCATTGCATCCCATCTATCGATGAGTGTGACCATGAGACTGTGATCCCATCGGATCCACCTGTAGCACCTAATGCCCACCAATCCAACATCTCGCATATGTGTCCACTCATCCTCAGTAATGTTGGGATGCATCTGCCCTAATAATGGTGGGACACGGTCCCACATCATCAACTGATGTCGTGCCTACATCCATACCACTCAACAATGTCAAAGACTAAACTACTTTTCCCATTTCTTTACAACCTAATTACCCCACCTATCTATTTCCTAACTACTTCCCTGGCCTATCATTTCTTCTAATTTAGCTTATCAAGTTCCCATAACCCATTCCATCACTGTGACCTAATCTTCCTCTATTACCCACCTATGTTTACCTATATTTACCCTCACCCACCTGCTTCTCTCCCTCATCCCTCTCTGTTTCCCTTATTCACTACCTATCTACCCTCCAATTTCATTTTTTACCCCATTTTGGCCTTCTCAACTTAACCTATTCAGACTAAGTCACTTTTCACAGTGACTGACATCGGTCACATTGACCGATACCGGTCACCCTGAACCGATGTCGGTCGACTATTTTCCCACTGATGTCGGCATGCCAGACCGATGTCGGCCTGAGACCTGACCTGACGTCGGTCTCTGGTTCGGCTCCAAAGCCTGAACCCCCATGCCCCCAATTTTCTAAAAATTTAAAAAACAAGCCTAAAACCTACCCAAAAACCACCCAACCCCACCCATTTCCATTTTACACCCTAATTAATCTACATTGCACCCTGCCCCATACCCAAATTCTTCCATTTTTAACTACATTTTGAATTTTTAATTCCCCCCATTTTATTTCATTTTTTCCTACAAATTCAATAAAAAACAACCAGAAAGGATTGAATCCTACCTCTACACACTGATGTCACCTCATTGGGATCTCTGGTCTCTGAGCCGGTGGTCCTCCTACACCTCCTCCTACTTCCACCATGTCTGAATCAAACCCCTGGCTCTCCACCAATCGAATCATGCCAAAATATCTCGTAGGCCCACCTCTACACCTCTCCAACCACTCACCTCTCTCCAAATCAGCCTAGAATCTAGCCCAATCATGGTCACTCTCGTCAATGGTATGAAAATGACTCTCTGCTTGTCATTTTCACAAATGGAAAAGCACAAATGAATCTGTAATTCACGGATTTTACCTTTTTATCCCAAATCTGACCTGACCGACATCGGTTTCCCTAAACTGACATCGGTCATGTGCCCTAGTGCATTGCTCAGTTTCTCTTGACCGACATCGGTTGGCCATGATTGAGGTCGGTTAGCCTTTTTTACCTCATTGCACCATATAACACCAACTCTTCCTACCTGAAACCTTTTTCTGCCTAACCCAAAGTTGACCCTGACCTTACACCTCACCCTCATGACCTTATTACCTATCACCCAACCTCAGAATCAGTTGGGGCATGTTTTTACCCCTACCATGGCCTTACCTATGGCCTTACCTAAATCACCCAACCCAACCTCACCTTTTTTGAAACTCGAATTCGTGTACTCGCTATACCTTGCGATGTGATACTTGTGTTGTTATGCCTAATGACCTTACCTTACTGAAAGTCATGTTGTTTATCCTGACCATACCTTTGATGCCTTGAATTAAACCTATTTCCCATTCCTACACCTTGGCCTAGTGGTGTTTCAGGACCATATCCTATACCTTGGATACCTGAACCACTTCAACCTTGTTTGGATAAACCTATTGACCTTTGATGATGTAGAGTTTGCAAGCTCTTCAACCTGGTACCTTATCGTAATCTATATGTGTGTGTGCGTTAGACTACCACTACCTATTACCTGACTGAAAATCACCCTTACCTACAACCAACCTACCCTCATTTTCATCACTTACCCATTTATCAAACCACTCACTGACTCTGTTTAACACCTCATCAGTTCCTGGTTTGAGGGGGATCACCTCCACCCACACTTGGGGCAACCTAACCCTCACTCATACCTGGAGCACCAACTTCTTGTTTCAGTCAGCATCACTTATCAATACAAGCTACATGACAAAAAGGGGAAAATGTAGACACCAAATTTGGGTCACACTCCCCTTGGTCCCCTTCAATTAATTAACGTAACACATTTAACTAATCATGACCCCTTCATCCCATATTAATATTCATCCTCACATTATTAATTAAATTAATTATTTTAATTAAGTTAATTTCATCCTCACACCTCCACCTCATCATGACACCTCATCCTGGACCCATTCCAGGGGCATTTAACTCACAGTGACCAAGTCATTACTCTCAGCACTGAGTCATCACTCCCAGTGTTGAGTCACTACTTGACCTAACTAACTAAGAATTCTTCCTAAACCTAACTGGACTTCTTCTAAGATCTTCCTGCCTTCTCTCATGAGAACTCTACTTCCCTAAGTGGACCCAACAAGGAAAACATGCCAAATCTGGGAAGATCTACCTATTTTTGGTAAATAAGACTATTTCACCCTAACCGACGCTGGTTTATCCTCGGCTGATGTCGGTCACCTAAACCACCATCGGTTCCTTTATATAGAATTTTACAACCCTTTACCTAGGTTGGTCATTCAGTTATTAGATCCTTATTGCATTCAAGCATGAATCTTCAAGCCCTCCTACATCCAGACGATGAACACACACAACCATAGTGCAAGACAAGCAACTGGTTCTCCTTCCAGAGCATTGGAATACTCATGGGAGCACACAGGTTGTACTGCCATGACACTGACCCAGCATCTCTTCTTCGATCAACCACCAACCACCTCCACTCACAGGATCTACAACATACCTAGTAAGTATTGTGATTTTATCATTTGTGCTTATTCAAGTATAGATCTTTCATTTCTTTCTGTATTTCATTCTTTCCATTACCCGTATATCACCTTCTTCCCACCAACCCACTATTCAACCATCCCAAGCCTTTACACCCTTTCCAACCTCCTTTTCAGCATACCTGAGTCTTCTTAACAATATCATGACCTTATCAACACCACCT
The DNA here is from genome assembly GCA_019776745.2 of Taxus chinensis. NCBI lineage: Eukaryota > Viridiplantae > Streptophyta > Pinopsida > Cupressales > Taxaceae > Taxus > Taxus chinensis. The sequence goes on from JAHRHJ020003167.1 coordinate 121,655, forward strand.
TCACTCTCTGTGCAATCACAGAGAGGTCCAAACTCCCATTTTTAACATTTGAACTGAATTTCCCCTACCGACACCAGTTAGCCAACCGACATCGGTCTATCTCCTATACCGGCATCGGTTGACCAACCGATACCAGTCTCTGAGACTGGTAATTTTTCCTATAACAATGAGTTAACAACTTCCCCAAAACAACTCAAAACCTTTCCTAATTTCACCCAGACCTCACCTATAGCCTCTGCTACACCTATAGACCCAAACCAACCCATTAATCATCTGGATTTAATTCTAACCATTTCCTGTTGAGTTAAATTCACTTGTTGTATGTTAATAGGAGATACCTAAATCTTATCAACTACAATAGGAACTGTTATTTCTTACATTAAATTGTATTAAATAGAGGATTGACAACCATTTGAGGAAGCATCACACTTCCTAGATCTAGCCTTGCTAGGCAGTCCTCTGACTCTTGCTATTTAATACTATTTGGTGGTCTTGTTGTGTTTCTTACTTTATCACTTGGAGTTTCCAACCAAACCTTAGGTTATCCCTCATATATCTATTTGAAATTGTTTCGTAATGCATTTAGGAGCCCAACGAGCTATTTCACAACTTTAAATAGATGTTGAAAGTTAAAAATGTAGTTTGTTTTTGACTTGTCATTTTTTCCCTGGGTGTAGAAATGGATTTTGGCTTCCACATACCTCTAATATTTCTATGAGATAATTATTACAAACCCCTAGTTTGAAAAAAAACATTCCACAATCTATTTTTTTATGGTAGGTTTTGTATTCCTCTATTTGTTGGGAGACAAGGGTGCTTGAGTGCATTTATGATTGGTAGCTCCAGAAACAAGAGCATCATTTTCATCCTTTTTTCTAGTTTGGGATTATGTAACCTCTGAGTGTTTCCTTGTATTTAGGGGAATAGGTAGGCATTTTTTCCCTTATGTGTTTGAGTCTCGAAGATGGTTTTTGAACTCATATTTCTAATTATCTTGTCTAAACTTGAGGTTTTTTAAAACTTGTAACCAAATGGATAAAATTGTCATACAACCTCATCCAAGAAAAATAGCGATTGGGAAACCTTGCAAACATAAAAAACATGATTGTAGGACAAAATTTTGTCACTTGTTTGAAAATATATTGAATGCAAAAAGAAATGATGTTTCTCTCTCTCCTCTTTCTAATCCTATCACTGGCTTTGAAAATAAAATGAAATGGAATTTGTATTCTTACTCTACCTAAAAATATGTTAAGTTTTATTACATTATTAATAGAAAATTGTGAAAACGTAAATCGTGCTTAACTATAGTTAAATACCATCGGTTATGCTGACCATGCAATGGTTGCAGGTAGGCAAGATAAAATACAAATGGTAGCATTGTCGGTGTTTTTTGTAGTATGGATTACCATTGAAATGTACATGTAATATTAAATAGATTTAATAACATTATGTTTATAATCATGAATGCTATTTATGGATTATGTTGTGATTAGTGAGATATCATAGTGTATTGGTAACTTGGGGAAAATGAGTATTCTATTTTTAGGAGTGATTTTGATTATATGTATATATCTTGGTAATGGTGTATATGTACATTATAACTAGCATTGAAATATATTTTTTAATTATACTCAGAAGTGAATAAAGTGATTTTTTATTCTTGCATACGTTACTAAAATTCTTGGAATACTCAGAAGTAATGAAACTAACTTATTTAAGAATGGTTATGGTTGACCACTTTTAGGAGGATATGATTCTAATAGTTTCCCAATTGACCCCAATTTATCAACCCTTGACAAGGTTACCCTTGAGCATTGGGTTAATTGTGTGTTGTTCACCTTGTTGGGTTTAAGTGAAGTTTCAATCTCTAGATGGTTCTCAAAAGGATTGTATTGCTAATAAGTGTATTAGTGTTAGAAACCAACTTCTATTAACTGATTAGTAATTATTTCATTTTTTACGTGGGGGGGATGAATTGTTCCTTATGGGAACACATATTTTTACTTTTTGATCTCCCTTTCCAAACATGGGACTCGTTTGAACCATGTGCATCTCAAAATGCATCACAAAATTTATGGATTGTGGTATTTTAAATTCGTAAGAGGAGATAAGATATCATATCCTTGTTACAGTGGGAATACATTTGATTGCTTCTAAATATGTGAAACAATCTATGGGAATCGTAATGGACTAACTCTACTAGAAAATTTTCTATAAGGTGAAAAGAGGATATTTTTTTATAAACCTTTATGCTATATTTAGATGTAGGTTTTCTTCACAATCCTAGAGTCCTAGGGAAGCATAAGTATTTGTAAGATCATCCTTAGGAACCTAGTATGAACGTGTGGAAGATGCTTAAATGCTAGGCATAATGTCACTTCCAGGACATTAGATTCAAAATATCTAGTATGTAATCTAATGGTTATCCTAGAAACTAAACACCATTAAAAGGGAAATATAATAGATTTCTTTAGATCAAAGAGATTATTGGTATATAAAATTATACACCACTAATACTCTTTTCATAAAGGGAGTTTGTAACTTGCTTTTATTTTGTGAATGCACCTTCATGATGTCGGGCTATGAATCATAAGTACCATGGAGATTATTTGTAGCTTAGTAAATATTTCATGTTGTGAAGGTAGATGTGATTTGACCATCTTGATTTTTTTTTGAGAAAGCATAGTTCTAATTTTGGTAATCAAAATTTAATGTATAAATGCTAAGAAAATTCTAATAACCAATCAGGTTATATAATGTATTCACAATAAGACAAAATTTTTTTTGGATGGAAACAATAATAACTAAGTGATAAACAAACCAAAAAGGAATGTGGTCTCCAATCAGAAAATGTTTTCTTTCATGCTAAGAAATCCTAAAATAATTATGGTTAAATGTAAAAATATGAATATAATGAAGATATAACCTAAAAAATGTGGTAATATGGAAGGTTCCTGTATGGATGAAAAATTACATGCAAAATTTAATCTTACTTGACCCCCTGAGGTCATGCCAGAGTAAATGATGTTGAATATGTGTGGCTAATTGTAGGAGGATCAATGACTAAGATCTGGTAGTGTGATCTCTTGGTAGATGAGTTGGTAAAGGGGGGATTTAGAGGCTATGAACGGGTAGCGTAAATTACCTATGGTTTGTTTTCCTAACTTTGATCTAAGTGTTGATCTACTTTAAAGTGTCCAAATTAAGTAAATTGAAACTGACAATCTATGCTACTGTTGAAAGGAAAATAATCTAAATAAATCACAAAAATAAAATATTACAATCACAAACAACACTTTTCTTCTATTCTAAATAATTAAAATATTTCTACACTAAAATTAAACAAGTGAGATAACCGGGTGTGGTTATTCACCCATGTTGAGTGTATTGAAACTAAAATAATCTTAAAACATGAAACTTTACCAAATGATCTATGATGTGTAGACAACCTCCTACAGATATTTTCAAGTTCAGATCCACAGGGATGGGAAGAAGAGGATCTATCACTGAGAGTTGTTATTAATGATTTTAAACCCTCTTGGAAATCAACTAATTACTTGAAAATGAAAGGAAATTGATTTCTACTCTATTTGATATGATGTAACAATGATAAATTACAGGAAATGAAGGAAATCAAACAACAAATCCAACATGGAATTCATAGAATATAGGTAAATCCAGCTGTGTAGTATTTTGTCCCCTCAGTTTGTAATTTCTTTCTCTGTGTGTCCATATGAGTCCAAGGAATTGGGAATGCAAAGGAAGCAACAGGAGAAGGTACTTGAGAAATGGTAGTTGAAGGTAGTCTGGTTATAATGCAGGTGGAAGAGAGATAACGCAAGTGAACAGAGCTTGGCTATGCAATTTCTAGTAGGATTGTGGCAACAATACTATGCAAGATACACAAAAATTCTCAATCCATTTTCTTAAATACAAACATGGAATATATAGGAATTGGTTGGGATGTACCTTCATGCACAAGGAAACCTTAGAGTACAAAATCATTGGGTGAAGAGGTAGCTTAAACTAATTAAATCTATTTAAAAATAGAAGAGGGAAGGAAAAATAAGCAATCAAGACTATTATTAGGCAATTTGGTTCACAAACGCACCCTAAAAGTTAAGTTAAGTGAAGCATCACAGGTGTTAAAATTATGCATGACGGATTATGGAAAACGAGTGACGTAGGACCATCGCCCTGCATGCAGTGTCGTAGGTCCGCTGCCTTGTGGTTTCAAAACCGCTCCCCAGGTAGGGCGGTGGTCCTGACACTAAAGGCTAAAACATGCACAGAATGAAGCAGGAAGCTAGAAGAAATCATGGAAAATATAAATAGGGATGTCTAGGATACAAATATACACTGCGAATGGGTTTAGGAACTCGAACACCTTGTAAAAGGACATGAATCATCATTGGGGACTTTTGTAACTATTTTCTGACAATGTAGCACATGCAATTTTGGGTGCATACATATTGCCCCCTTGGAGAAGCATCTTAGCCATGAAAAGGTGTAAAACGTAGAGTCCAAGTATGGCATTCCTGAAATGGGGAGTTAGAAGCTATACCTGACATGTTTGTGTGTCAAAACATTGCCATCCAAACTCCTGATACTTGTAAAACAAAGAGAAGACTCAAGTTGAAATAGATAAAATATAAAAAAATAAACACTAAATTAAAATGACAAGAGGACTTACCATTTGTGCAGGGATATAGAAATATACCTATGCCAACACTCCAACCCTATGAACATATACTACTCAACATGAAGTTATAACAACATATATATATATATATATATATATATATATAAACACACACATATAATCTAAACAAACAAATCCATTTTCAAATTCATTTGTGCATATCGACTTGGTGATTTTTGAGCTCTGGGCCAATGCTGACCATGTTTTTGTCAAAAGAATAGTATAAATGTTCATTGCGAGCTATCGTGATCATGCCTCCTTGAGTGGGAGATCTGACCTGCACGTGGTCTAAGGTTGGTTTTTCTCACTTTTGCATTTTTAAACCTAAAATGTAAAAATGTTGAAAATTTTACCTAGGAGGGGTCATTTTCAAAATTTCTTGTTTTAAATGAGTCTCTAGGGGGGGCGCCCAAAGGGCATTCTTTTATTTTATCTGAAATGGTCTTTTTTTGCATTTTTGGGAATTTTCTAGGGTTATAAACCCATTTGGAAAATCGGTCCAGGAGCCACCGGTCCAAGACTGGTCATTGTGATACCAGGGTGCGTGACCCTAAAACCCCTGCCCTAAAGTAGGTGGATGTTTTGAACAAAATGAGAAAAACCTATGCTTAACTTGAATTTTTATTTTTGATGTTTTATCATGTTTTTGTCGAGCTTACTTCTTGAAATACGTTACTAACTTGCTCTTTTTCTATGTTTTAGTGGATGCATAAGAAGGAGGAATACATCTATTGGAGTCGTGAGAGGAAGTGTGATTGGCTCCTAGAGATTTTGGACCAGCTGACTCAGGATGAGACAGATATCCTCTAGAGAGCAGTGATATGGAGGATTACATAGGTGCCTCATGTTAATCCTGTGAGTAACATATTGTGTGACTTATTTTCCTACTGGGATGCAGACTGGAATACTTTCCAGTTTCTAGGTGCTAGGGGTGAGTGGACTATTAGCCTAGAGGATGTGTACTATATTCTTGGAGTTCCGATAATACAGAGAAGATGACCTTAGAGACATGTAGATCGTAGGATCTAGATCCATGATGAATCAGTGGGCCACCTACATGGGGGATGTCATGTGGTATCATTTGGTATCTTGAAGAAGAGAATAAAGGTCTGATGTATTTCCACTGCTCCTATTCCCATCAACAAAGCTATCATGGTTATCTTGGCCTCGTGGTTGATTGGGGATAAGGGAGGTGACACTCTTATTTATAGCTGGGCTCCCATCATTTTATAGATTGAGGGACATGGCTGCATCTATGCTTGGGGAGGAGAAATCCTTGGGACCACCTGACACATGACTTATACAGTGTTGTCTAGGTTACAGGGGAATTTGTTGAGCCATCCCTGTGCACTAGTCATGAGCTGGGTATATGAGAAAATCATATGCTTATGGGAGGGAAGTGCTAGTGCATGTGATTTAGGGGCCATCAAGGCTGTCTAGGTGGACAATGATGATAGTTCTTTAGAGTGCCACATCAACCAGTGGCTTCTTTGAATACAACAAACATGGTGGCTACCCTATACCATCACATGGCAGGGTTGTGGGGATAGGAAGGGATCACCGTGGTAGCTTTCTCCACTACTAGTCAGTTGGTTGAATGGACAGGGAGGGTCAAGATCCACCCATTTAGTCAGGTTCCTCAACAGTCTTTCTTTCCCTACATTGACATGCTTCCTCCCATAAAACCTATGTATAGGATGATTCAAGAGGCCTAGAAGGGCCCTAGAGGAGATCCTAGCTAGAAAATGGTTACTCCAAGGGTACCCATTATAGTCAGGAAGGTGGATCATGCTCAGTGGGTAGTTGGTGTCTTTTGGGCACTCTACTCCAGATTTATGCCACTCCCACTCAAAGTCGAGAGGAGGATGAGCCCATTTATGTAGAATCTGAATTTGAGGAGAACAAAAGAGATGAGACCGAGTAATTTTTTTTTGGAGAGGAGATAGGTGATGAGGTGTTATGTCGTGAGGCTAGTGGGAAAAATCACATGGAGGTGGAGGAGAGTGACCCCAAGTGTCATGAAACTCAAGATATATTAAGAGCAGAGTGGGAGGAGATGAGTAAAGAGATATAGACCTTGGTCTTGGAGGGACCACTTCCTTGAGATGGAGAGGGAGACGATGAGTCAGTGATAGGAAAGCATATCATCTCTAGCTTTGGGGAGGCCCCACAGCCATGAATAACAACATTAGCCACTGACCCTAATTGGATTCCTAGAGATCTGAGTATGTTGATACTCTTATATTGACTTTTTTTTGTTGGAAATTTTAGTTGGTATTTTTTTTTTGTTTTGATTTTGTAATTTTCTAACTCACCGTTACTTCTTTTATTTCTTGCAATGACTGCACATGAGTGATGAGATCTTATTCGATGGGTGTGCATGGACATCTTTTCGATTTCTTTAGGGAAGACCCGAGCTAAGCTGAATGAGGATATAGGACATCCACTTGTAGCCAGTAGATACACTGATGTGTGAGAACCCATTTGAAGGGAAGTGGAGGTTATGACCTCTCTTCATACTCAGGTGACCATATATGAGATAGCTAAACATTTTATGAGGTGGATTCACTATTGTAGTGATACTATGGTCAGTGGGCACCACCATGAGCACTCCCACCATTTCATGCATTCTCGCCATCATATCCGTAGTAGGAGTCCTGGACGAAGCCATGCGCCATCTCAAGGATCCCACAGGAATTGATAGGATGATGGGAATTTTATTTCTTGGTTGTAATTTTTTTAGGTGTTATATGATTTTTTTTGTTTATTTTGGGCTCATTGCAAGCATTTTGACCATAGCTAGTGTGTGATGGAATTGTACACAAACTCGATTTATTATGATATATAAAGACTCTTCTTTTTGGTTCGGTAATTCATTGTATAGAGTTAGGTTCTATTTATGAATTGATTCACATGTGTAATCTTAGATGCTTAGAACTTCCATTTTTATATTATTTTCAGAATGTATGCAGTGGATACGAATGCTAATAGAATGATTTATTTCTCTATTTTTGTAATGTTGATATATGATAATGTAATCACATTGTAATGTTGAACTTTAGTTTCTCCAAGCAACTTTTGGTACTTCGTATTGTTTTGGAAAAATGTGGCAAAAGAGTGATATGATAAGTGAATGAACTTTCCATGCTCCTAACTACATGCAACTAGTAAGATGTAAGGGCTCAACACCAAGATCCATAAGGGGCAAGAGTTATAGAATTTGTTGAATGGTAATGGTGAGAAAAAGATAAGGATTCGACAAAACCAAACTGAGACCGTATAACCTCATTCTATTCAAATTTTATTCATATTTTTATCCCGTAAAATTGACAAGGGCAATTTTACCGATAACCATACCGAAAATTTTGTTTCGATCCCTCGTTAGGGATCCCTCGCGTTCGAAACGTTGTAAAATCCCTCCCCGGGAAATCTAGTTTTTGAACTTAGTCTTTTTGAGCCTTTTTTGGCTGGGCGCATGGTTTTCCTTGCAACATCAAGTTTTGATGCGCCCCCTTAAAAGCCTTTGGCGCATGGTTTTCCATGTTGTCACTCCTTTCGGTGCGCCAAAGGATGTTGAATCACTTTTTGGTGCGCCAAAGGGCGCGCGTAATCTCCCTGTTACACCAAGTTTTGGTGCGCCAAAGGGCGCACATAATTTAGTGTCAACAATGCATATGGTGCGCCAAAGGCGCGCTCATTCTTCTGTTGTCAATTCCTTCCATGCGCCAAAGGGCGCACGCTTTCCCTTGTCGACAGTTGTTTCCATGCGCCATTTCAAAAGGTTGGTGGCGCATTAATGACAAGTTTTCCTATAAATATCAGTGCGCGCCCATGTCATTTTCATTCCTATTTTCGAAGCACGTGATTGCTCTGGATTTGTCAGCTCTGCTCTGTCGCTATCTCGCCCTGTGGACCCGCTTTCCAAATCTTTTGCTATATATTTAAGGTAAGAGGTTCTCCCTCTTCTCTGTTTTATGCTTTCATGTTTTGATCTGCTTTCTTGGTTTGCATGGTCTGTGTTTGGTCAATGGAAGATGTTTATGTTTAGCTTTTTCCCCCTGTGCTTTTCCTGTTTTGTTTCCTTCTTTTTTCTCCTCTTCCTCCTCCCTCTTTCCAGATCTGCTGGTAAAGGGAGCTTTCTTGAATCTTGGCCTGTTAAAACCTTTTATGAAACCTTACTTGACCAAGTAACTATTTAAGTGGAAGAAATGAATGAGAATGATTTGAGGAGTGAGCTTTTTCAAATGGCGCACTGGCGCGCCTTGTAACAATAAAGACAGTCGCGCCCCACGGCGCACCTACCCGCCATGCAACATGCTCAAGACCCGCGCCAATGGCGCAGCCTTCCATCCTGCTGCATCTTGAATCCATGCGAAGCGCGCCCTTTTCGCATGCTACAAGCCGCGCCTCCTTTCCTTTGGCGCACCCTTTATCCATGTTGCATAATGTTTCCATGCGCCAAAGGGCGCACTCAGCTTTAATGTAACACAAGCCTTCTGCGCGCAAGTATAAAGATTACATAGGCGCTGGCGCACCCTCCGATGCAGTAACATGATGTTGTGTAAACCCTCCATGCGCCGCGCCATATTCCTTTGGCGCATCATTTATCCATGTTACACAATCCATCCATGCGCCAAAGGGCGCACCGAACCCCAATGTAACACGCATTTCCTGTGCGCCTTGCTATAAAATGCAACCTGCTTCATCCATGCGCCATGCGCCTTTGGCGCCAGTATAACCTCTGCAACATTCCTTTTCTGTGCGCCTTATCTATTTGGCCTGTCAGTTACATTTTTCATGCGCCCTGAGCCTTTAAATCTCTAACTCTCTCCTTCTGCTAGCTTTCCAATGGAAGATCAAATGACTAATTCAACCTTTTTGGATTGGGTCTCACTTCTTCTTCATGCAGATCAGCAACTGAGTTCGAAAGAACACATGTCTACGTCAAGCAAGAAACCCACCAAACCAAGAGGAAAGGCTAAACTGACAGAAGAAGAGATGAAATACAAATATCAGAGGGTCAGGATGCCCGAATCACAGGCTGAGTGCAGTATGGATGTCAGAGACTCTGAATTGGGTCACATCGACATGGATGAGTTCTGGGTTAGAACTCAAAAAGTTACAAGAAGTCCATGGATGGACAAGTTAATAGGCAGTGCTCTGCATTTCGCCGGCGGAATCCCAGTCAGCGCTGTAAACAACGAATTCATGATGGTGGTTGCCCAATGTTATAACAAAGACACAAGATGTGTCGAGAACAGTAAGGGCGAGGTAGTCATAAACCTCACTGCCCGTCATTTTGAGTTAATGCTTGGCATCCCTCACCACCGGAACTACGTGGCTGTTAGCCAACAAGAATGCATCAAGGCCTGGGAAGACAACGAAGGCCAGTGCATGCAGTTGACGAATGAGGTCTACCTAAAGAATAAGAAGGTAGTGACCCGGTGGCCTCAAACTATCCACCGAAGTGATTTCTCAGAGGAACTCAGTGACACGATCACCTTCCTGAGCAGAGTCTTCGGGCTTTCAGATGCCCACTATTTCCATAAGTGGATGCTGCGGTACCTGGAGACAATGAATAAGAATTTGCCCGATCAGCGCTTCTGCTGGGGGGAAATAATAAGCAGCACCATCTCTGAGCAGCTACAACAGCTTGCCACAACTGGAGTATTTCATATGAACTCCTATGTAGTCTACGCTGCAGCATCGGCAAGGGATTACCCAGGGCTCAACCGAAGTGGAGTGTGGCCTCAAGCCAAGATATTTGATTACTATCCAGAGCTGAGGCTGGAGAATAGCATCCCTCAATTTGCTAAAATCAATGATGCATTCTTCTATCACGTCATCTGCCTGCTGAGGCCCAACATGACTCATAGCCGGACGACCAAGAACATAGTGGCAGTCACAGAGAAATGGGGAGCCTTGTTCACCCAATTTCCCACGTTCACCTATCTAAGGGCTGCCAACTTTTTAGGAGAGCCAACCAGGCTACCAAGGTATGCTGGACCAAAGCTGATTCTACTGGAGTTATCAAGGCAGCTGGTCACATACCATGAAAAGTGCCTCAAAAGAAAGAAGGGCGGAACTCCTTTCCCCCTCACAGTGGGCCGGTACACATGCTCTTCCTATCACAAAGCGAAGGAAATGTTCGCAGAGCTGGAGTTGCTGAATTTGAAACATGATTTCCCAGCCAGGCCTACCTTCGATCCTAGGGGCTGTCTGCCAAGGGCTAAGCTGGATCCGATCCATGTCCCTCAAATTGAGGATATTTACATTGACGTTCTCCATGAAGTGGAACTCAGAAGAAAGGATCACTCGCGCTTGGCATTAACGGAAATCATCCAATACGGAGTGGCCATTGTCCCCAAAGGCTTCCAAACTACGGAAGACGAAACTGACAAGGTGTACAATGACACGGAAGGGGATGATTGGCCTTTCCCGGACATTGACAGAAGCAAAGCTCCTCAAACAATTGAGGAGAGGGTCAAAGAGACTATGCGGAGAACAGAACATTGGTGCCGCATGAACGGACTAATCTACCTCGGGGTAGATTTCACAACTTCCCCTTTGGGCAACGCACCTCCAAGGTCAAAGAAGCAGCTGAAAGGCAAAGGTGCAGAAGGTGAACCTAGCACCATTCAGGAGGAAGCCCCTCAAAGTCCTCTTCCTTCAGAGCCTGAACAAGTCATAACTCTTGATGAGGGATTGACAGAGGATAGTCCTATACGCCCATCCACCCAGGATGTCGGCGTCGCTACAACTTCAGAGGTCCCTTCTATCCCTTCTTCTTCTCTTCCTTCCCCTCCTCGAGTGACTCAAGCGACCATCCCTTTGGTCGCGTCCTCTGCCCCTTCTTCTACTCTTTCCCCCGCATCTTCGTCTATCTTTTCCTCCCTCGCTGATTTGTCTTCCTCTATTTCTTCCCTCATCTCCGAGCTCCCTTCCCTTCCTATCTCTTCTGCAGTTGCGGTTTCCCTCCCTCCCGTGGACATTTCTTCGGCTATTCTTTCAATGCCGCCGCCGCGTGTCTCCACGTTTTTCCCCTCTTCTACCGTTGCTGCTTCCCCCTCTGTCTCTGGTCCTTCTTCCATAGGACCAGCTTGGATCTCTCAGCAGCTAAGCCAACAAAAGAGGAAAGTTCCCATCGCTCCGATGGACTTTTCGGTCATTCCGGCTAAAGGAGTGAAGAAGCACAAGCCGGTTACACGCTTCTCAAAGAGCGCTGCAGGTGAGAGAGTCATGGAAATAGCATACCCCAACCCCCTCAAAGAAAAAGAAGATCTGTCTCCAACAGATTTCACCGTGACCCAAGTCACAATGGGGACATCCTCAGAAAGTCTCCAGGGGGAAGCTCTTTCCGCAGTGGATGCACTCTGCAAGAAGCTTCAGGAAACGAAAGAGGAGAAAAGGCTACTGAAGGAGCAGAACAAATATCTGCTTCAGGCCTTACAGAAGATGGGAAGTGCACCTCCCACAACTGCCACCGAGACTCCTGAGCTGCTCAGTCAGGAGAAGATCAATGAGTATTCTAAGATCGGCGAGCAAGGTATGGCCGTTTCTGCTTGGAGGAGCCAAATCCTCAAGGATAGTGAAAAAGTAATCGCCGAGTATATCAGTTTATACCTGAACATCGAGAAGGCGAACAAGGAACTCCAAGCATTAGCAGGTCCGATATCAGAAGAGTTAGAGCATGCTAGACTCCAGCACGAGGCCTTCCAACAAATGTTCGACTGTTCAGTCGAAGATCTGGTCAAGTTCGGAGTCTTCGGCCACCCAAGGGCCCTCAACAAAACTATGTCCACTCTGGACTATCGGATAGATCAGCTAGAATTCGTTCTGGAAAAGATAGACAAGGTAAAGGAAGAGGCCCTGGATGCAATGCATCAAATGGAGAAAATTGTTCTATCTATGACTCCAGGGTTGCTCACTCCTTCCCTTACCTTAAGATCAGCTGATGACACTATCCGGATTTTCAAGGAGATAGCCTCTCAAGGGACAGGGCCAGAGGTCACGTTCGATACTGAATCTATCAACAACCTACTGGCCTGTAGGGACTTCATCGGGTTCCTTATCGAGGCGGAGAAAGATTATTCCAAACTCCCGGAAAAGCTCATAGACGAGCGGGAGACTTGCGAAGCCATCAGTGAACGGCACAAGGATCCATCACAAGATCAATTTGGGCCAATGATCAGCAAGTTTTTGGAATACCGCGCTTAGTTCCACATATCATCACCTGAGCAGCATCAGAAACAGGCAACCCCTTTTCGGCCGCAGGATGATGATGATGAGTAGTTTCTTCTTCTTCTTCTTCTTCTCTCTATTCTCCGACTTTCTTTTCGAAATATCTAAAAGTAAGTTGGCACAAATGATGACATCATCCATGTTGCATCATGGGATGATGTCATCCATCAAAGTTGTCAAAGTCAACATGACTTTTAGATATTTTGTAAATATTTTTGTAAATAAGTGGTTGGCTCCATTTTGCCTTCTCTCTCCCTCATCTTCTATAAATATGAGAATACTTGTTGTATTCAGGGGTGAACATTTTTTAGATAGAAATAGAAGTGAGGAGAGAAAGACTTTGAGCTTTCTTGTAACAGAAAAGAACAGTAATACAATTATTCAGACTTTGTGCTCAATAGCTGTGTTATACATTAGATCTTCCTTACGTTAGATCTATATGTGTTTAATCTGTTAGATTCATATCTACTTTTCCGTCATTTGTTTATCAGTATTGCTTTGTTTATTTATGCAAGTAGGTTTGGCTCTGTTTACTACCAAACTAAAAACATAAATCTTCTGACCTTTCTGCTTTGGAATTCATTTCTTTTCTCCCTTCGGATCTGTTCTTTCTCTTCTCCCTCTTTCATTCCTTTCTTTTCGCAGCCTGGAATACTCTACTGGGATGAGATCCCAACCCCGAAGGCAGAATCTGTGAGACTTGCATAGGTTCCTGCTAGTAGAAATAGCAATAAACCAGTTTCGCTTTGCTGTCTCAAAGAGGGGCTAAGCCCTGCACACTGTTGGCTCGTCTATCCATAGATCTGTCCGCGCGACAGATTTTCGGACCAACAGTTTTTGGCGACTCCGCTGGGGAACGGATAGATCTGACAGATCTGTGCTGGTGGTAAGATATTAAAAATCAGAAAAATCAAAAGATTGCTGCCTGTTTGCAAACCTGAATTTTTTATAAAAATCCGGAAAATTTGCAAAAGTGCTCAAATCGAAAAATTTCCTTCTGAGAGTCATAGATCGGGCCTAGTTACAGATCTTTAGTTCGCTGAGTTTTTATCAAAATCATTATTTTTCCGTAGATCTGGATTTTTGACTATTTTCCAAAAAGTTTAAAACCCTTTGAAAAAGTAAAGATCAGATCTGAAAATCAGCCTACTATTCTTCCCTGCCATCTTATCCTCGCTGCTATTTGTCATTAACCGCAATCGGTTTTTCGAGGAGGATTATTTTTTTAAATATTCAGAAAAGTATTTGCTGCTGGTTTTTGTCAGAAAAACCAGAAAATCAGCAAGTACACCCAAAAATAAGGTTTAAATCTGCGCCGTAATATTGCAGATCTGGAAGGTACACTCGCGAGTGAACCTTTTACGCGCAGCAGGAGAGCCCGTGGAGAAGCTGATCCTACTTTCGATCTGCTTCAAAGGCACAATTTCAGCGTAACACCGGCACGTTTTTCAGCGCTAAGCTCGGCTAGCCGGTCATCCAGGAGTGTCTCACCTTCACGAAGAAAAAGTCTTTTACAGGGAACATCCACGTCCCTTTGTAGTGCCTTGCTGCTCAGTGGAACCACCCTCCCAGCTCGTGTGCTTTTTCCAGCCTTTCAAATGGCAGTACCATGGGGAAACGCTATGGGCCCTCTCGCACTGCCACATCCAGTTCACGCGCTCCCTCACGGAAATCGAAAGAATTTTCCTAAATTTGACGGGAGCGGAAATCAAAGCACGGATTCTCACATATCTGCTTTCATTATGTCATGCAGTATTTTGGACGTGACTCATGAAGATGTGTCAGTCCGCCTTTTTCTGGAAACCCTACAAGGGCCTGCAGCTGAATGGTTTCAGCATTTGCCGGCCGGATCTATCACCAGTTGGGCTACCTTGCGGGAAGCTTTTGAAGACAGATACAAGCCTTCAGAGGATGCATTTGCGTTGCTATCACGGATTACCCACCTGAAGAAGGAGGCCAATGAGACCATGCGCGATTTTGTCACCCGGTTCAATGCGTTAATCAACCGTGTCCCTACTACCATGCTTCCAACACCGGAGAATCATAAGTGTTTCTTCGTGAACGCCATGAGCTCAAAAGTCAGTTTCTTGCTCCTTCAAGAACGAGTAACTACTCTGCCTCTCGCTCAGGCTGCTGCCATTCGGATAGAAGACAATTTGATAATATCCGGCGAGTTGAAAAAGGAATCATCAAAGTCCAAATCTTCGGACCCCTCGCCTGCTACTTCGTCTGATCCAGCATTCCAAAAGATGGCGAACGATCTGCTCGCATTAAAAAAGCAGCTAGCCCAGGCCTCTCCCAGTTCCTCGTACCGGGATGTCCCGCGGAGGAATTTTGTTCCTAACAATGTTTCACAAAGACCGCGTCTACCTGCAACTGCTCCACGATTGGCACTCGAAGCTCCTCCGGTCAATGCTTTGGCCGAAATAGAAGAGGAAGAGCAGTACTATGAAGAACCTTCGTCTCAAGGCGAAGATGATCAAGATGTCGGTGAACCGACTGGCGACTCTACTATTGGATACATGGAATTTGATGAGGATGAATCTGATGAAGAAGAGAGTACTCAGGGTTATGCAAGCGGACAATCCTACGCTGTTTTTACCCGCTCGCAAGGAAAGGAAGCGGAAGTTGCTGCCCATGTGTAGAAAGAGAAGGTCGTATCAAGCACACCTCCAACCATTGTTAAAAGAGGTAATCCTCTTCCTACTCAACTCCCTGTTAAAACTTTTGCAAAGAAGTCTTTTCCGCCCATCTCTCCTCCGAATCAGCCCCCTCATATTCCTATCAAGATCAGTAACCCTGTTCCGCAATCGCGAAGTGAAGGACTCATTCCTTTACCAACGCAACCCTTGGCCGCATTCGATATAATAGATCATGCAAAAAAGACCAAGATCCAGATGTCTGAAGCTGAGTATCTTCAGTCAAACCCCGAACAGCTTGTAAGATTGACTAAGTATATCCAAAGTCAAGCTGTTATATCTAATCAGGCTTCCCCAAAAGGAATCCTTTCCACTCCTCCTGAATCCCACATAAATGTTGCTTCAACATCCGCATCAGGCAAGATAGAACCTTTCTATCTCTCTCTCCTAATCAACGGCCATAAGTTGAGCAACTGTATAATTGATTCCGGAGCTTCCGATAACGTCATGCCGGCGAAAGTCGCCCATGCTTTGGGCCTCACTCTTACCAAACCTTTCGGCAGATGTTACTCATTGGAGACCAAGCAAGTACCATTGATTGGCCAAATCAAAGACGCGCAATTCGCGTTTGCAGCCTTCCCGGATAAAAGAGTAAAAATGACCGTCCTTGTCGCTGACATTCCGGCAGCCTATGGAATTCTGCTAGGAAGGAGCTTTTGCAGCGAAGTTGGTGGAGAAATTCACATGGACTGGTCTAAAGCTAGAATTCCAGTCAAAGGCGTAATGCAAACTTTGGAACCGGAATCCCAAAAGAAGTACTTGGTCACTAGCTCCGAAGATCCCAAAGCCCAAATCCTTTTTGAGTCATCAGGGATGGGGAACTACTTTTTGTCTACCAAGGCGGATACAAAGGACGTTTTTGTTCAAGAAAAGGATCTCAATAAGATCTGGACCTTGCAATTTGATGGCAGTTGCGCAACTAGTGGATGTGGCGCTGGGGTTGTGCTGATATCTCCTGAGGAAGAAGTCATTCCTCTCTCTTTCAAATTGCAGTTTTTCAACACTAACAATACTGCTGAGTATGAGTCTCTGTTACTCGGTATGCAAGCTGCAAAGGAAAGAGGAATTAAAAATCTAAAAGTTCAAGGTGATGCCGAGCTGGTTGTAAATCAGGTCAAAAGGATTTACCAAGTAAAAAATGAAAGGCTCAGACACTACCGTAATGCAGTATGGGACAGCATTGAGGAATTTGATGCCTTTTCGATAGGGGCAATTCCAAGAGCTCAAAATGATATGGCCGATTCATTGGCCGTTTCAGCATCTCTCATGCTCCCGCACCCGGGTTTGAAAACGAACAAATACACCATCGAAGTGGTTTTCCGCCCGAGCGTGCCAGACAACTCTCAGCATTGGCAGGTATTCAACGATGATAATCACCTCATTGCCTTTCTAGAAAAATCAGAAAATTTTGATGAGTTGTACTTTGAAGGATCCACCTCAACATGCCGCGAATCAATCAACAGTCAAAACCATGAATCAGAGGAGAAAGACGGCATATGTCAGCTCAAAGGAAATAAAATTCCGAAGGGCCTGGTTTCTCTGGAACGCCTGTTTGACAGGCATGACCGTTTTGTTAAAAAGAAGAAGCGGGACGATCCTTGCTCATCCCCAGAGACAGAACCAGTCAATATAGGTTCTGAGGCACATCCGCAATTTGTGAACATCGGGAAATGTTGCACGCCAGAGGAAAAGCGGAAATTCGTCAAGTTGCTGAAGAGATATATGGATGTATTGGCATGGTCCTATGCCGATTTAAAGTCCTTCAAGCCAAAGGACGTTCAGCATGACATACCGCTAAGAGACGATGTCAAAGCCTTCCGTCAGAAGCAGAGGCACTATAATCCCAAGATTTCGGGCACCATTCAGGCCGAAATTCAGAAGATGCTGGATGCAAGAATCATCTTCCCTATTCATCACAGCACTTGGGTGGCAAACATTGTGCCAGTGCGCAAGAAAAACGGTGAAATACGCATATGCGTAGACTTCCGAAACTTGAACCAAGCTTCGCTGAAAGACAACTACCCTCTTCCAATAATGGATCAAGTTCTGCAAGCAGTAACTGGATCAGAAATGCTGTCTATGCTTGATGGTTTTTCAGGCTACAACCAGATTGAAGTCTCGCCTGAAGATCAATTCAAAACAGCATTCACTACTCCTTGGGGTACATTTGCCTATAGCAGGATGCCTTTCGGCCTAACTAACGCTGGTGCCACTTTTCAGCGGGCCATGGATTTCGCATTTAAAGGCATGATGGGAAAAGTCATTGTAGTTTATCTAGATGACTTGACCGTGTTCTCTAAACAACGAAGTGATCATTGTGATCATTTGGAGCAAGTATTGGCCAGGTGCCGAGAACATGGAATTTCCCTAAATCCCAAAAAGTCTGTTTTTGGGGTTACGGAAGGGAAATTGCTAGGCCATGTGGTTAGCAAAGAAGGAACCAAGATCGATGCCGAAAGAGTTAAGGCTATCCAAAGCCTTACTCTGCCTACAAGCAAGAATGGTGTTCATTCTTTCTTCGGGAAGGTAAACTTTCTTAGGCGTTTTGTTCCTGATTTTGCTAAGAAGACCCGCCACATACTGAACATGATGAAAGGGTCACCCACTTTCAGATGGAGTGAAGAGGGGAAAAGGTCGTTTGAGGAGATAAAAAATTCTGTTGCTCATGCACCGGTCCTGGTATGTCCGGATTTCTCCAAGAACTTCATTATGTATAGTTACGCCTCCGAACATACTGTGTCTGCAATCCTAATGCAAAAGAACTCGGAGGATATTGAATCTCCAATCGCATTCATGAGTTCTCCTCTCAAGCCTCACGAACTGAAAATGACTCAGCTGGAAAAGCACGCCTTTGCCGTTGTCAAAGCAGTGAAGAATTTCAGGTATTATATTCTGAACTCGCATACGGTAGTGCTGGTCCCAGACACCGCGGTAAAATCAATTCTAACTCAGCAGGAGTTAGGAAGCTTGAGAGGGAATTGGATCGCAAAAGTTCAGGAATATGACCTGGATATTAAGCCCACCAAGCTGGTGAGGGGCAAGGGCCTGTGTCAGCTAATGGCTGAAAATGAAAATTCAGAAAATCCAAAAGGAAAAGAGGACTGTACCAAAGAAGAGCACTGCCCTCTAAAGGAGCCTGATTCTCTGCCTCTGGTTTTATTTGTTGCAACCAGTGATGAGTGGTACTCCGATATCGCTTTCTTCCTTACCTACGGCGAATGCCCAATGCACCTAACTGCAAAGGAGAAGCGCACTATAAAGCTCAGGGCAGCTAAATATGTCATCTGGGATGACGGTTTATATAAGCGCGGGATAGACGGTGTCTTCCTGCGATGTGTTGACAAGCCCCAGCAAGTAAAACTGCTGGAAAGTTTTCACAATTCAGCCTGTGGAGGTCATTTTTCTTCTTCCGTGACAGCACACAAAATCATTCGAGCCAGGTACTATTGGCCAACGCTCTTTCAAGATGCGGCTACCTGGGTGGCAAAGTGCGAACCCTGTCAGCAATTCGTCGGCAAGCCCAAATTGGCTGCCCTTCCCCTTAGGCCGGTCATTATCAATGAACCATTCAGGCAATGGGGAATTGATTTTATTGGAGCACTCAATCCTCAATCGAGTGCCGGACATGGCTATGTCCTCACAGCAACGGATTACTTCACTAAGTGGGTGGAAGCCATACCTGTCAAGCACGCCACTTCTGAGGTGGTTTGCAGTTTTATCAAAGAGAATATCATTGTCAGGTTCGGTGTTCCAAACAAGATCGTTGCTGATAATGCTTCTAACTTCTCCTCGCGGGAAGTTATTAGTTTTTGCTATGAATACGGAATAACTTTAGCACATGCCTCGGATTATTACCCTCAGGGAAATGGTCAGGCAGAATCCAGTAATAAGAACTTGGTGACCATCATACGGAAATTAGTAGATGAAAATCAGCGCATGTGGCACAAGTCTTTGTACGATGCTTTGTGGGCGGACCGCATTACCCCCAAGAGATCTCTCGGCATGTCACCTTTTCAAGTGTTATATGGCACTGATGCCGAACTTCCCATTTCTGCGGAACTTCCTGCTCTACGCTTGGCACGAGCAATCGAAGATGAAACTTTTCAGAATTCTCTAGAAAAGAGAATTATGTATCTGGCGGAACTTGAAGAAAAGAGAGTAAGAGTGGTCGACAAGATCACTGAACATCAGAATCAAGTGAAGAGGCTTTTTGACAAGAAGGCCAAGCAGAGAGATTTTCTAGTGGGAGATCTCGTCCTTCTTTGGGACAAGCGAAGAGAACCGAAGGGCATGCACGGAAAATTTGATTCCCTATGGAGAGGGCCCTTCAAAATCAAGCAACTCAATGGAGAGAATAGTTTCTATCTCTCATATCTGGATGGAGCTGAGCTCCCGCTTCCCTATAGCGGGCAACATCTCAAGATCTTCAGGAAGTAGAGCTTGCTCTCTTCTTTACAGTTTATATTAGTTGTGTGTTTGCTTTTTTCGTGTGTTTGTTTTCAGTTTGTTGTGTGTTTCCTTTGTTCTCCCTCCGGTCCCCCTTGTTTTTGACTCCGTACCCAATGGATAGGCACATGTGATCTGGGATTCTCTACCCCTGAGTTTGCTCAGGGATAGTCCCCAAAAAGAGCCAGCTGTTATCCCGTAAAATTGACAAGGGCAATTTTACCGATAACCATACCGAAAATTTTGTTTCGATCCCTCGTTAGGGATCCCTCGCGTTCGAAACGTTGTAAAATCCCTCCCCGGGAAATCTAGTTTTTGAACTTAGTCTTTTTGAGCCTTTTTTGGCTGGGCGCATGGATTTTCCTTGTAACACATAGTTTTGATGCGCCCCCTTAAAAGCCTTTGGCGCATGGTTTTCCATGTTAGTACGTATTTCGGTGCGCCAAAGGATGTTGAATCACTTTTTGGTGCGCCAAAGGGCGCGCGTAATCTCCCTGTTACACCAAGTTTTGGTGCGCCAAAGGGCGCACATAATTTAGTGTCAACAATGCATATGGTGCGCCAAAGGCGCGCTCATTCTTCTGTTGTCAATTCCTTCCATGCGCCAAAGGGCGCACGCTTTCCCTTGTCGACAGTTGTTTCCATGCGCCATTTCAAAAGGTTGGTGGCGCATTAATGACAAGTTTTCCTATAAATATCAGTGCGCGCCCATGTCATTTTCATTCCTATTTTCGAAGCACGTGATTGCTCTGGATTTGTCAGCTCTCTCTGTCGTTGTCGCCCTGTGGACCCGCTTTCCAATCTTTTTCATATATATTTGAGGTAAGAGGTTCATCCTCTTTTTCATTGCATGCTCTCGTATGTTTGATCTGCTTTCTGTTGGTATGCATGGTCTGTGTTTGGTCTGCTAGATGTTATATGTTTTGGCTTTTTCCCCCTGAGCTTTTCCATCGTTTTCTTCTTTTTCTCCTCTCCTTCCCTCTTTCCAGATCTGCTGGTAAAGGGAGCTTTCTTGAATGGCTTGGCCTGTTAAAACCTTTTATGAAACCTTACTTGACCAAGTAACTATTTAAGTGGAAGAAATGAATGAGAATGATTTGAGGAGTGAGCTTTTTCAAATGGCGCACTGGCGCGCCTTGTAACAATAAAGACAGTCGCGCCCCTCGGCGCACCTACCCGCCATGCAACATGCTCAAGACCCGCGCCAATGGCGCAGCCTTCCATCCTGCTGCTGTTGAATCCATGCGCCCTCGAAGCGCGCCCTTTTCGCATGCTACAAGTCTAAAACCCGCGCCTCCCATATTCCTTTGGCGCACCCTTTATCCATGTTGCATAATGTTTCCATGCGCCAAATGGGCGCCCAGTTTTAATGTAACACAAGTCTTCTGCGCGCAAGTATAAAGATTACAAAGGCGCGGGCGCACCCTCCATTGCAGTATCATAATGTTGTGTAAACCCTCCATGCGCCGCGCCATATTCCTTTGGCGCATCATTTATCCATGTTACACAATCCATCCATGCGCCAAAGGGCGCACCGAACCCCAATGTAACACGCATTTCCTGTGCGCCCTGCTATAAAATGCAACCTGCTTCATCCATGCGCCATGCGCCTTTGGCGCCAGTTTAACCTCTGCGACATTCCTTTTCTGTGCGCCTTATCTATTTGGCCTGTAACATACATTTTTCATGCGCCCTGAGCCTTATAATCTCTAACTCTCTCCTTCTGCTAGCTTTCCAATGGAAGATCAAATGACTAATTCAACCTTTTTGGATTGGGTCTCACTTCTTCTTCATGCAGATCAGCAACTGAGTTCGAAAGAACACATGTCTACGTCAAGCAAGAAACCCACCAAACCAAGAGGAAAGGCTAAACTGACAGAAGAAGAGATGAAATACAAATATCAGAGGGTCAGGATGCCCGAATCACAGGCTGAGTGCAGTATGGATGTCAGAGACTCTGAATTGGGTCACATCGACATGGATGAGTTCTGGGTTAGAACTCAAAAAGTTACAAGAAGTCCATGGATGGACAAGTTAATAGGCAGTGCTCTGCATTTCGCCGGCGGAATCCCAGTCAGCGCTGTAAACAACGAATTCATGATGGTGGTTGCCCAATGTTACAACAAAGACACAAGATGTGTCGAGAACAGTAAGGGCGAGGTAGTCATAAACCTCACTGCCCGTCATTTTGAGTTAATGCTTGGCATCCCTCACCACCGGAACTACGTGGCTGTTAGCCAACAGGAATGCATCAAGGCCTGGGAAGACAACGAAGGCCAGTGCATGCAGTTAATGAATGAGGTCTACCTAAAGAATAAGAAGGTAGTGCCCCGGTGGCCTCAGACTATCCACCGAAGTGATTTCTCAGAGGAACTCAGTGACACGATCACCTTCCTGAGCAGAGTCTTCGGGCTTTCAGATGCCCACTATTTCCATAAGTGGATGCTGCGGTACCTGGAGACAATGAATAAGAATTTGCCCGATCAGCGCTTCTGCTGGGGGGAAATAATAAGCAGCACCATCTCTGAGCAGCTACAACAGCTTGCCACAACTGGAGTATTTCATATGAACTCCTATGTAGTCTACGCTGCAGCATCGGCAAGGGATTACCCAGGGCTCAACCGAAGTGGAGTGTGGCCTCAAGCCAAGATATTTGATTACTATCCAGAGCTGAGGCTGGAGAATAGTATCCCTCAATTTGCCAAAGTTAACGATGCATTCTTCTATCACGTCATCTGCCTGCTGAGGCCCAACATGACTCATAGCCGGACGACCAAGAACATAGTGGCAGTCACAGAGAAATGGGGAGCCTTGTTCACCCAATTTCCCACGTTCACCTACCTAAGGGCTGCCAACTTTTTAGGAGAGCCAACCAGGCTACCAAGGTATGCTGGACCAAAGCTGATTCTACTGGAGTTATCAAGGCAGCTGGTCACATACCATGAAAAGTGCCTCAAAAGAAAGAAGGGCGGAACTCCTTTCCCCCTCACAGTGGGCCGGTACACATGCTCTTCCTATCACAAAGCGAAGGAAATGTTCGCAGAGCTGGAGTTGCTGAATTTGAAACATGATTTCCCAGCCAGGCCTACCTTCGATCCTAGGGGCTGTCTGCCAAGGGCTAAGCTGGATCCGATCCATGTCCCTCAAATTGAGGATATTTACATTGACGTTCTCCATGAAGTGGAACTCAGAAGAAAGGATCACTCGCGCTTGGCATTAACGGAAATCATCCAATACGGAGTGGCCATTGTCCCCAAAGGCTTCCAAACTACGGAAGACGAAACTGACAAGGTGTACAATGACACGGAAGGGGATGATTGGCCTTTCCCGGACATTGACAGAAGCAAAGCTCCTCAAACAATTGAGGAGAGGGTCAAAGAGACTATGCGGAGAACAGAACATTGGTGCCGCATGAACGGACTAATCTACCTCGGGGTAGATTTCACAACTTCCCCTTTGGGCAACGCACCTCCAAGGTCAAAGAAGCAGCTGAAAGGCAAAGGTGCAGAAGGTGAACCTAGCACCATTCAGGAGGAAGCCCCTCAAAGTCCTCTTCCTTCA
Organism: Taxus chinensis; assembly: GCA_019776745.2. Lineage (NCBI taxonomy): Eukaryota > Viridiplantae > Streptophyta > Pinopsida > Cupressales > Taxaceae > Taxus > Taxus chinensis. The sequence goes on from JAHRHJ020003167.1 coordinate 145,307, forward strand.
GAGCCTGAACAAGTCATAACTCTTGATGAGGGATTGACAGAGGATAGTCCTATACGCCCATCCACCCAGGATGTCGGCGTCGCTACAACTTCAGAGGTCCCTTCTATCCCTTCTTCTTCTCTTCCTTCCCCTCCTCGAGTGACTCAAGCGACCATCCCTTTGGTCGCGTCCTCTGCCCCTTCTTCTACTCTTTCCCCCGCATCTTCGTCTATCTTTTCCTCCCTCGCTGATTTGTCTTCCTCTATTTCTTCCCTCATCTCCGAGCTCCCTTCCCTTCCTATCTCTTCTGCAGTTGCGGTTTCCCTCCCTCCCGTGGACATTTCTTCGGCTATTCTTTCAATGCCGCCGCCGCGTGTCTCCACGTTTTTCCCCTCTTCTACCGTTGCTGCTTCCCCCTCTGTCTCTGGTCCTTCTTCCATAGGACCAGCTTGGATCTCTCAGCAGCTAAGCCAACAAAAGAGGAAAGTTCCCATCGCTCCGATGGACTTTTCGGTCATTCCGGCTAAAGGAGTGAAGAAGCACAAGCCGGTTACACGCTTCTCAAAGAGCGCTGCAGGTGAGAGAGTCATGGAAATAGCATACCCCAACCCCCTCAAAGAAAAAGAAGATCTGTCTCCAACAGATTTCACCGTGACCCAAGTCACAATGGGGACATCCTCAGAAAGTCTCCAGGGGGAAGCTCTTTCCGCAGTGGATGCACTCTGCAAGAAGCTTCAGGAAACGAAAGAGGAGAAAAGGCTACTGAAGGAGCAGAACAAATATCTGCTTCAGGCCTTACAGAAGATGGGAAGTGCACCTCCCACAACTGCCGCCGAGACTCCTGAGCTGCTCAGTCAGGAGAAGATTAATGAGTATTCAAAAATCGGCGAGCAGGGTATGGCCGTTTCTGCTTGGAGGAGCCAAATCCTCAAGGATAGTGAAAAAGTAATCGCCGAGTATATCAGTTTATACCTGAACATCGAGAAGGCGAACAAGGAACTCCAAGCATTAGCAGGTCCGATATCAGAAGAGTTAGAGCATGCTAGACTCCAGCACGAGACCTTCCAACAAATGTTCGACTGTTCAGTCGAAGATCTGGTCAAGTTCGGAGTCTTCGGCCATCCAAGGGCCCTCAACAAAACTATGTCCACTCTGGACTATCGGATAGATCAGCTAGAATTCGTTCTGGAAAAGATAGACAAGGTAAAGGAAGAGGCCCTGGATGCAATGCATCAAATGGAGAAAATTGTTCTATCTATGACTCCAGGGTTGCTCACTCCTTCCCTTACCTTAAGATCAGCTGATGACACTATCCGGATTTTCAAGGAGATAGCCTCTCAAGGGACAGGGCCAGAGGTCACGTTCGATACTGAATCTATCAACAACCTACTGGCCTGTAGGGACTTCATCGGGTTCCTTATCGAGGCGGAGAAAGATTATTCCAAACTCCCGGAAAAGCTCATAGACGAGCGGGAGACTTGCGAAGCCATCAGTGAACGGCACAAGGATCCATCACAGGATCAATTTGGGCCAATGATCAGCAAGTTTTTGGAATACCGCGCTCAGTTCCACATATCATCACCTGAGCAGCATCAGAAACAGGCAACCCCTTTTCGGCCGCAGGATGATGATGATGAGTAGCTCTTCTTCTTCTTCTTCTTCTTCTTCTCTCTATTCTCCGACTTTCTTTTCGAAATGTCTAAAAGTGTGTTGGCACAAATGATGACATCATCCATGTTGCATCATGGGATGATGTCATCCATCAAAGTTGTCAAAGTCAACATGACTTTTAGATATTTTGTAAATATTTTTGTAAATAAGTGGTTGGCTCCATTTTGCCTTCTCTCTCCCTCATCTTCTATAAATATGAGAATACTTGTTGTATTCAGGGGTGAACATTTTTTAGATAGAAATAGAAGTGAGGAGAGAAAGACTTTGAGCTTTCTTGTAACAGAAAAGAACAGTAATACAATTATTCAGACTTTGTGCTCAATAGCTGTGTTATACATTAGATCTTCCTTACGTTAGATCTATATGTGTTTAATCTGTTAGATTCATATCTACTTTTCCGTCATTTGTTTATCAGTATTGCTTTGTTTATTTATGCAAGTAGGTTTGGCTCTGTTTACTACCAAACTAAAAACATAAATCTTCTGACCTTTCTGCTTTGGAATTCATTTCTTTTCTCCCTTCGGATCTGTTCTTTCTCTTCTCCCTCTTTCATTCCTTTCTTTTCGCAGCCTGGAATACTCTACTGGGATGAGATCCCAACCCCGAAGGCAGAATCTGTGAGACTTGCATAGGTTCCTGCTAGTAGAAATAGCAATAAACCAGTTTCGCTTTGCTGTCTCAAAGAGGGGCTAAGCCCTGCACACTGTTGGCTCGTCTATCCATAGATCTGTCCGCGCGACAGATTTTCGGTAAAATAAAAAATTTCTGTACTATTTGACTTATTTATCTAGGAAAAATGTCTAGAATGTTCTTATTTCCAAAGAGATGTATATGGGATACATGTGACACCATGAAGCTTTTAGAAAAAACTATAGGAAAAGAAACCTAATATAGCAGAAACTATGAGTAGAACCAAGTATGCATGCCTTGGTATGGTTACTTTAAAATATTTTTCTTATCTTGCTTGAATTAATGAAATATTTCAGAAACAATTGGTGATAACATAAGGATTTGAAGAGATATGATTTGAATGTTTTGTCAATATTTTCAAAAAAAATTAGGAATTTCTATAAGAATAAGTCCCTTGATCACAAATTTTACGAAATGAATTGGCAGATGAAAATGCAATGTGGATGCAGTAATGTACATGTGGAGATGCAGGTGAAACTACATGTCATAATGAATAAGGTGAAGAAATTTGATGAATATCAAATTCTTCACCCCTAAAAGTACACAATGGAGAACCATGATCCTTAAAATTTCCATTCACTTGACAAGGTCCTACCATTCTAGGTTTAAAATTAAAACCCTTTCCCAGAAGTGTATATATCTAATCATCAAAATCATTTATCTAAAAGAGGAATTTTTGAGCCTATTTGTCACGTTCTTGAGACATGGTGTGTGGGTGAGCATGACTATGCTGATAGGCCTTGTTTCCTATATAGAGTATTGTGTTTACTTGTGAAACTTGCTAAATGATGAGGCCTTGCCCCATTGATATGGTAAGATTAGTTTCAGATGCACACGGGTTAAAACTAGGGTTTAGAATAGAACAACCCTCACAAATGGTTTGGATGGGCATCATTTAAATCTCAAATTTCCCTTCTTCATTTCTTAATTCTGTCATGTTTACACCTAGATCTAGGCCTTTGGAGGAAATATATGCTAAACCGAGAAGAATACTCATCCCCTGTGGTTCAAATGGGAGGAAGATCAGATTGCCACTTTCTAAGAGTTTCATAATTTCCACTGTGTTTTTAGTGGACACTATTTCTATAGATATTGATTTACCCTCATCTATTTTTTCCATCTCAAATGTTTTTGGGTCAACAACTTCAGCCTTTGACACGTCGGGGTGAGAGACACTAACTCTTTTGATGGAGGTGAATTTTTTAATTAATTCACATGAATTTCATACTTCGTATGGAATCCTTTCTTCTTCTTGAGGTTTTATAAGTGTATATCAGATGGCTTAGGATACCCTTGAGTGATGAAGACTTTCCCTAAATGGAGGAATCTAATCTCCTGGAATAGGGTAAAAGGGATAACCTTCATTCAATGAATCCAGGGTCTCCCAAGGATCATGTTATAACTTGTTTCCTTGTCAATAATATAAAAATTTGTCAAGATGGTTTTTGGAGCAAGCGTGACTAGAATAACTATGTTTCCAATTGAGGTCACTTTAAGACTGTCGTACCCACATAATGTGTTTCTTGTAGAGGAAAAAATTATCTCTCCATATCCCAACTTTTGTAAGAGAGAGAAGGGAACCACATTTACAGCAGCCCATTCATCAATCATGGCTCTCTTAATCCAATTTTTAAAAACCTAAACTTGTAAAAATAAGGCAGAATCACCTCTTTGGGCAATTTCAGTGTCAGATGACATCTTGTGTATATAAAAAACAAATCTAGTATCCCTATCATTCTGTCCCAAAGGATGCATGTCAAATTCAATATGATTTTTTTGAGTGTTAGGATGTGGTGTAACATGGATTAGATGATCAAGACCTAGTACATTGAGCAACGTGGAATTATGCACAAGTGAATTATTCAGAAAATATAGAAACAAAATGTGAGAAAAAGTCTTCTTCAAATCCAATATTAAATCATAGGCTCTACGTGGTTTTGAGATTTTAGGAGTGTCATCCTATGAGAAGGAAAGAAAGAGTGGGTAGGGGTTTTGAAACATACTCCATCTAATTTTTTGCATTAATTTATGGCTTTACCTCTACGTCAACTAACCCCAAGATTTTGTATTATCATTTGAACCAAGGTTAGGAGTAACCCGAGAGTTGTCAAAAGTTGAGGATTCATGATCATTGGTTCCTATAGGAATACCCTTGTTTATATTTTGAGGATTCACTTCATAATCCCAAGGATGTTAAGGGTTCACATTTTGAGGTGTCACAGGTCTGGTATGACAAGGCTGCAGGTTTTTTTCAGTATTTTCTTGGAACATATCTACAAAGAGTTGCCTTTGGTTTTTAGGAAGTCTTTGCGGAAACTTGTTGCAATCATGGAAAATCCTATCATCATGACCTCGAACCTTATAAAAACCAAAGTATAGGTTAGGGTTGTAATCTATTAGCCTTTGCTAAATGTCTTGTTGTTGTTGATTATAACCTCAATTATAATTTTGAAATTTTTTTTTATAACCATGATTTTTCACCCCTTGGCCAGAGTTTTGATACTTGTTTGGGCCTTGGGTATTATTTTTCTTTCAAGAGGGATGGTTTATGTCAACTGTGTTGACCAAGGAGATAGTGTTAGGGGTTATTTGATTTCCTGGTTATTTTTATAGTTAGTTTTTCCATTGTTCATGAAGCTAGTGTTCTTAGCTTGATCAGTAGCACTATTTGTGGTAGCACCATGATTGTGATTCATGCCCTAAGGTCCTTGGTTGTTTGCACCATTATTTTGATAATTTGCATTGTTATCATTTGGGGATACCAGTTTCCCATTAGAACCGTAGGTCTTACGCCCACTATCAATAGTGACTAGGTCAGTTTGAAGCGCACCTTCAAAAACTTCCTCATAACTATAGAAAAGAAAATTTTGGACCTCTTCCTTGGTCTCTTGATTGAGAGAGTACAAAAAAATATCACAAATCTCCATTTTGTCCATGTTGGGTGCACTTGTAGAGGAATAAAGAACTTGATGCCATCTCTAGATCAAATGAGTGGCATATTTGTTTTTCTCCTGTCTAATGTGTGAAAACTCCCTAATACATGTACGGAACAACTTGTTCATTTCAAATGCTTTGATGAATTTGGAAACAAGCTATTTAAAGGAACGTCTAGAAGCTTCTAGAATACAGTAATACCAATCGAATGTGATTCCTTCGAGAGTCTTCTGAAATATATTAGCCACTATAGCATCCCAAGGAAGCAATTCCTTGATAACAATAGTGTAGGCCTTGATATGATTGTTTGGGTCTCCTTATCCCTTAACTTTTGGAAGATACAAAAATTTGCATGGAATCATGAAACCATGTATGGTGAAGTCAAGAGGATCCTTTAAGTACTCAACATATGTACCCATTACGTAAAATTCCACCATTGAAGATCCTTGATGCAGATGTGGAGGAGTTCGATAAGCTGCATTATAAGCATTGACGAGAATGTATGGGGTCCCTTGATATGGCATGTAGGGAGTGATAGTGATGTATGGTTCTATCTAGGGAGTTTTTGAATACATGTGCACATGAGGTGGGATAGTACCGGGATATGGACTAGTCGGCGTAAAACTAGGGAAAGTCACATTGCCTATTGTGGTGGCATTCGAGAACACACTTCCAACCAGCCCTTGCATAGGATAAGCTTGAGAAGGATGGGGACCCATCCCCATTCTGTCTAACCATGTGAGAATATCACCTGGATTTAAATGAACTAGATAACCTTATTGTGTAGGATATTGTGTTAGTTTCTCATTGGAAGGGATGTATCCTTTTCTGTCAACTGGATACCCCATGTTCTACCCTACTGCATGTGTTGGTTGTGAAGTATGGTAAATTTCTAGTTCTCTAATCCTCCCTAATAAAGTATAAATAAGATTTTTGGGAGAGGATTGAGTCCCTTGTTGGGGTGCCTATGGTGTAGGGTTTGATTGAGCAGGCTCATGATACCCTGTCATGAATTGTTCAGTGTTATAATTCTTTTCTTCCTCAGAAGTAATAATCTTAGGATATGAATTCAAAATATTAGAGGTTGTATCCTTCATTCTATCCAAAGACTCATCTATATGATGAAGAGGATTAGCTATTTGTGTAAATATTTCATCTTCTTTTGATTACATGGCGATGTGAGGTATTGAAAAGACTCTATGGTAAGAACCTATTCCATTTGTGATAACAACGTGGTTTTCATTAGGTGGACCATATTACATGTTTAACAATTGATCAACCTCCTCCATCCTTACATAGCTAATGGGGTTTGAAGTGTAACTAGGGGAGGTTTGAACGTTGCTTGTGTAATTATCACCCCACTTCGAAAGAGAAGGGGAGTGTTGTGGTTGCACATTGGTGTAATATCTATTAGAGAAAAATGCCCCACCAAACTCTCTTCTAGACATACTTTAGAAATTATAAAATACCTACCAAAATAGGGGAAAAAATGGAGAGGTGAGGTAATAGCAATGAAAGAAAAGGAAACAAGAAGAAATTAATCCTTCATGTCATGTTCACTAATTTATACAGATGAAAATTGACATGAAACATTCAACCACACTCAACCGCCTAAGGTTGTGCCATCGTAGCTGATGTTGAATATGTGTGGCTAATTGTAGGATGATTAGTGACTAAGATCTGGTTGAGTGATCTCCTGGTAGTTAAGTCAGAAAAGGGGAGATTTAGAGGCTATGAACATGTAGCATAAATTCCCCATGGTTAATCTAACTAAATTAGATCTAAGTGTTGATCTAGTTTGAAGTGTCCAAATTAATTAAGCTAAAACTAACAATCTATGCTACCGATGAAAGGAGAATAATATAAAAAATTCATAAAACTGAAATATTACAATCACAAACAACAATTTGCTTATATTCTAAATAATTAAAATATTTCTACACTAAAAATAAACAAGCAAGATAACTTGGTGTTGTTATTCACCTGTGTTGAGTGTATCGAAACTAAACTAACTTAAAACATGAAATTTTCCAAATGATCTATGATGTGTAGACAAACTCCTATAGATATTCTCAAGTTCAGACCCACAAGGATGGGAAGAAGAGGATCCGTCACTGGGAGTTGTTATTAATAATTTAAAACCTCTTAGAACTCAACTAATTACTTACAAATGAAAGGAAATGGATTTCTATTCTAGTTTACATGATGTAACAATTATAAATTGTAGGTATGAAGGAAATCAAACAAAAAATCCAACCTAGAATTCACAGAACAGAGGTAAATCCAGCTGTGTAGTAGTTTGTCCCCTCACTTTATCCTTTCTTTCTCTGTGTGTCCATATGAGTCTAAGAAATTTGGAATGCAAAGGAAAAAATAAGAGGAGGTGCTTGAGAAATGGAAAATTGAAGGTAGTATGGTTGCAATGCAGGTGGAAGAGAGATAACACAAGTAAACAGAGCTTGGCTATGCAATTTCCAACAGGATTGTGGCAGCAATACTATGTAAGATACACAAAAATTCTTAGGCCATTTACTTGAATACAAACATGGAATATATAGGAATTAAATGGGATGTGCCTTCATGCACAAGACAACCTTGAAGTTCCAAATCATTGGGTGAAGATAAAGTTAAAACTAATTAAATCTATTTAAAAATAGAAGAGGGAAGAAAAACTAAGAAATCAAGACTATTTTTAGGCAATTTGGTTCACAAACGCACACTAAAATTTAACTTAAGTGAAGTTTCACGTGTAAAAATTACGCATGAGAGATTCTGGAAAAAGTGCACAGGACCGTTACCTTGCCTAGGCAATGGTTTTAAAACTGCTGCCCAGGAAGGGCGGCAGTCCTGGTACTAAAGGCCAAAACATGCACATAATAAAGCAGGAAGCTGGAAAAAAGTGTGGAAAATATAAGTGAGGATGTCTAGGCTACAAATATACACTATGAGTTGGTTTAGGAACTTGAACACCTTCTAAAAGGACATGAAACATCATTAGGGACTTTTCTAACCATTTTCTAACAATGTAGCACATGTAATTTTGGTTGCGTATAGTTCCCATTGATAGTTTGGTACCCATTTTTTATAAAAACATGACATTGAATTGTGTCTTGTGTTTTATTATTTGCATGGCCTACATGTTGTACAAGTGAGTTCATGTTTTTTTCTGGTGTCACATGTGTTGTGGATTTTTGTGAGTAAACCCATGCGTTATCTCGTAACAAGTAATGAGAGTCAATTTTGTTATCCTAGTATATTTTGGTCTTATGTTTTGGTCCCACATGGGTGGGTGCTACAGTCTTAAGGTGTAAAATGGTAGGATGTAATTCTATTACCAATTTTGGTGACTCCAAAGGAGGGATGCCATTCTTATTCTCTTGTTAAATAGGTAGCTCTAGTATCATTTCAAAAGTTGTATCATTTGATATCACATTATATTAACTAAAAATAGATGGATGAACTTTAAGAACCCATTGATATTTGCATACTTGAGATGAATGTGTAGTAGAATGTTGTCTAGCAAATGAAATAAAGCGCTTATGCTCAAGTTGTTGGATTTTTTATTGTAAAGTATAACAATCATTTTCATGATTTCCATCAATTCCGTGATAATTTCAAAATGGTTGAACTTTGAATTTTTTAAGTTGATAATGAGGGTAGTAATGTTTGTGTAATAAAGGGGTTAATTGATTATTGAGTATGTTAGATAGAATATTTTATTGTTGAGCATGCTTTTCAAACTGAAGAGGTGTTTTCTATTGTGTGAATTTGAATTCACTTGCAGGAGAACATGTATCATGCATGATATGTGTATAACATTGATTCTCAATGGGCTTAAAACTAGACTGATAATGATGTAGAGATTTGAATATGAGAATCTGATATAGACCACAATCTAGGAAGCAATTATAGTGGAGTAACTTATGGCAACCATAACTTATGCACCATCGCTCCAATCGAATTCATTCAAATTACAACAGAAAGCATGAAATGCATAAAACGTGATGCAAATATGCCTAAATTTGTTAAGAAAAGTGAAATCCACGTCTAAAGGGCCCAAATTAGAATTTTTGTAGTGTCGTCTAAAAATAGTAAATTCTAAAAATAATATGTTTTGTGAAATTATCACACATGTAATTCTTGGAAGATGAAACACCTCTTATTCCTTGATACTGGTGACCTTCCACATTCCTATAGGAACCTTTTCTTAGTTATAAAAATAGCATAAAAGTATATGTAACCTGCAAGGAAAAGATAAACATATCCTTGTAGAGATAACTAATATATTACGAGTCTTTTGAGAAATATACATCTCTTTCCAGAGATTATTTTTTATTTAAATCTATCACAATTGTTATTTTATTCTTTAAATTTAATACCCCTATGTTTTGGATCAGTGGTATCATAGAAAAATTGTCTTCAAAGTGTATGATCCCTAGAACAAGTTCGGGATATAAGAAGCTTAAGTGGTCCACACAAGATCCTTCAGAATACTTGCCTGCTCATTTCAGGTGACCTCAAATGGTGGAAAATCCCGGGACAAATGATCATCTTAATAATATGGTGAATAAAGCTCTCATGGAGTAGAAGGATTAGATGCTACAAAAATTCACCTGAATTCCTCAACTACAAATGCGAAATCATGCCTACTCATTTGAAAATCAACCCTTTAGTTCCCTAACGTCATTTAAGGTGCAAGTAAAATTTGATATTCTGATTTTTTAGGGTAAAATAAATTCTGATGCAGTAGAATTTTTTTTGAACCAATTGACCTTCGATTTTTCTTTCAATCACTTCAATAATAAGGAAAAGATAACATTTACTCTATTGAAATCATCATTTGTTTTCAAAAATTGGTTGGGCGTTTACAAGAATGGGCTTGAAAATGATTATATGGGAATCATAGAGGAACCCACATGGGATGATTTTGTGGATGCCATAAAAGAATAATACTACCCTGTTAGAGACTATGATGATCTGTACATATAATGGAAGTAACTCCATCAAGGTAAGGACTAGTCGGTTCAAGATTATACTGATAAATTTGATTCTCTGTCTACAATATTGGGCATTCAAGCCAAAAAACAACAAAAAATCCTCAAATATCATAGTGGCCTATAATGAAACATATGAGAGGACATGGAATTATTTCAATTTCATACCCTTGGTAAGGCGTACAAGTTTGTGGTCAAGATTAAGGAAAATCATAAAAGAAAGATTACCAAGAACCAACCTATGACGGGGAAAAATGATAAGGAAGGAAAAACCTGAGACTAGGGTTGGAAATATGAGTCAAAAGGGAATAAGACATAGAAGGAAAATATAGGGAAGTCGTGTGACCTCCAAAAGATAAATCACCAGTCTAAGGAAGAATGTAGAGCCATCAAGTATTTACTTTCTGAGTTATCATCTTTACAAACCTTGAGGTCAAAGATGAAGAGGAGAAAATTGTAATTTCTGAAATAGATGTGATTATTACCACCTTGCAAGTCAAGAAGATGGATGAGAAGGAAAGGATATCCCACTCCAAGTTTTGGGTAAAAGGTAAGCCTCTACATTTTATCGTTGATAGTGGAATTCAAAAGAATTTAATTTATGATAAAATCCTAAACTTTCCTGTAAAGTCACATCCCAACCATATAGTATCGATTGGTTAAACCTAGGTGGAGATCTAAAAATCACACAACAATGTCTCATTCCATATGTAATGAAACCCTTCCACGATGAAGTCATGTGTGATGTTACTCTATTAGATGTTTGTGATGTGCTCATAGGCCAATAATTCATGTGGGATAGACATGAAATCTATGAGTCATGACCTCAAAGGGTCACCATTACCATTGGGATCTAGTGTTATCAGTTACCCGAGGTCATCCCCCCAAGTTTATCTCCCTCATCAGTGACAAACAAAGTAAGAAGTGGGTGGAGAAAACCAAGCAGTTCGTTATCTTAATGGTCAGGTTAAAACCTACAAATAAAATTGTTGCGACCACCATGAACATGCATTCACTGCAACGAAAGAAGAAAATAGAAAAAATCATAAATGAGTATGATGATCCATTCCAATCACCTAAAGGAGTGCCACTTCAGTTCCAGGTAAAACATGTTATTGATTTGGTCCCAGGATTTCCTTTTACAAACAACCTTGTTTATCGTAGGTCATTTTTTTAAAATGAGGATATCAAGAGGCAGCTTCAAGAATTGATTCAGAAGGGACATATTAGAATGATCTCTTCACCCTGTGGAAGCTGAATTATCTTGGTTCCAAAGAAGGGTAGAACATGGATACTTTACATTGAATATCAGGCCTTAAACAAAATCACTACAAATAGTCACTACCCCCTCCCAAGGATTGATGATTCACTAGACCAACTCCGCGGTGCAAAATTCTTCACCAAAATTGATCTCAAGTCTAGTTATCACTAGATCCTCATCGAGCCCACTGATGCCTAAAAAAAGGCATTTAAGTCCCAAGAAGGTATCTTCGAATGATTGGTCATGGTATTTGGACTAAATAATACACTTACAACATTCATGAGGATAATGGATGAAATTATGCAGCCCTAAACCAATTCCTTCATGGTTTTCTACTTAGATGATATAATTATCTAAAGTCAGACCTAGGAGAAGCATCTACAACATGTTCGAGAAGTAATTCAGACCCTCAGGAAGCACATGTTGTATGAAAATATAGGAAAATGCACATTTGGGATGAGAAAGGTCTAGTACCTAGGGTACGTTGTGGATGAAGGAGTCCATGTCGACCCAAAAAAATTCAGGCTATTCAAAAATGGCCTACCCCAAAGACCCTTAGAGAACTCTGTAGCTTCCTAAGTCTTCCCAATTTCTATCGCCAGTTTGTCTTGGGTGTTTCACGTATTTCTTGTGCACTCAATTGAGTGACTAAAGTAGGAAACAAGGATACATTTCGATGGTGGGAAGCACATAAAAGAGAATTCAAATTTTTGAAAGAAAGGTTATGCTCGGTGTTGGGCCCCCAAAGATTGTCTAAGTAAAAGAAGGCACGTGAGCACACGGGACCTATTTAATGAAGGGCGTGTGGGGTGAAGGCACGCAGAGAAGGGTTATAGTAGGGTTTTGCATAACACACAGTGCGTGCATGTAAGGCAAGATAGGTTTTGGACTTAGCCATATTTGGCATTCCAGGTAGCACACAAGAAAAGCGTGACCCATCTAGCATGTGGAGTGGCTAAGATGCCATCTTAGCAATTGTAGGATCAAAAAGGGAATATTCTAGGCATGCGATAGAAGGTTCTAGAAGAACATCATTACACAGGGTGGAGAGCCTAGATCAAAGGTGGCATGTTCCATTGGAGAACCACTTGGAAAATTGGCAGTTGATCTATTACCTCATAAGGCATATCGGTAAAGGAAGAAGAGCTATATATTGAGGGGAGTGGATAGTAGAAGGGGTGCTAAAGGAGATGTAGAGAAAATAGTGTGCTAGAAAAGAGGCGAAGCTCTACAGAAATATCATGGAGGATTATATGTGTTGGGATTAGTAAAATATAGGAGTGATGGTATATTTAGAGGGATGGTTTTGTATTCATCTTTGTAATATGATGGACATAGTGTAGTTCTAGTGCATGGCTTAGCTCTACATTGTTATATGTGTTTGTTATGACCTCAAGGGATGTAATGTGGTTATTGGACTCATCAATATAAATATAAGACTATGATCAGAATCATATATGTTTTCATGAGTATAATCCTTGTGTGTTTCCTTTATGTATGAATCAGTTTTATATGTTGGTTTTTATTTCTCTTTTATGGATGTAAAGGAGTGATAACTCTTCTTAGCTTCTCAAAGTGATGCACAGTTCTTTTCTATTCATTTGCACTTGAATTTATGTCATGAGATGATGTATTCTCACAAGACTCACATAAAGGAAAGGCTTGGCGCCCACTCATGCCTTGGATGATCACCTAGTACCTACTGGGTGAGAGACTGATGTGCATGGGATTTTACTATTAATCTAAGGGTATAAAAATGACTACATCTTGGTTCTATTGTTGGGACCTCTTTTCAAATTTGTTGTGAGAAATGGCATGCATCTTAGTCCCTGCGATGTGTAATGCCAAAATATATTACCTTGGAAAGTGTTAAATCATGGTTCAAGAGCATAGAGGATGAGTTTTCTCAAAGATTTAACACTGGACCTGAGTTCAATGCACATAGATGGGGAGAAGAAAACTTGTACCATGAGTTGTATGAGACATTATTCTATTGTTTTCCAGTAGAACTGTATGAATGGCTTTCAACATATGCATCTAGATCAAGCTGGTATAATAAATCACGTGTATGGACCCAAGATGATTATCAGAGGCTACAAGATGCATATCTGACTTGGATGCATGTTATTGATCACTGGTGGAAAATAGTGCTGACCAGTTATACTCAAGAATATGCCATTTCTATGTATTCTTGGGTAAAAGTTTTCAAGTTTAAGTTTTTTAGGGAGCCCATAGAATTGTTTTTACATGTTATCCCTCTAGCTATGAATATCTTGATAGTTACCTTGAGTTTAGAGGAATTTCCCATGGCCAACTAAGCTTCTCTGAGCGCTGGGAGAGGAAGCTAGGTTGGAGGAAGATGGAATAAATTGTGGTTGAAAAGAAAAGGGAGGAGAGATGACTCAAGTATAGCAAAGCTCATGAAAGGGAGATGGATAGATAATGTGAGGTTGTGGGTGTGATGGATCCATGGAGGTAGACATTGTAAGAAGGATTTGAGGTTCACGCAGAGGATGTAGAACCTGATTAGTCTATGCTACCCCATCTTGCAAAGAATGGGAGAGAATCCCCTTCCATTTCTAATGAGATTTTTTTGCATGGAGAAAGGAGAGCCACTGGCATGCATTTAAACCCACTTGACGACCAACCCCTGACACTTGGTTTTCTAGATCAAGGGAGACATATTATTAATCGAGTTGGTATTGGTGGGAGTAATTGATCTACACTTAGGAGATATAATTTCTCATTTGGAGCATCCATGTATGCACAAACCATTCCGATATTTGGAGGAATTATTGGACAAGGTGTAAGTATGCAAGGTTTATGTATCACATATGGGAGTGACATGGGATACACAACTGGTAGTGGGATAATATGAAAAACCATCAGTGTGTAGTTCAGTGGGATGTTGGGAACACTAGGCATGACCACTTTAGGGCATTTGCTTACTGCAGGAGGTGGACCTGGTGGTGTAGCGGCTGGAGGACCTAGTGGACCTAGTGAATTTAGAGGATCTAGTGGGTTAGGAGGAACAAGATCTAGTGGATCTAGTGGATCTGGTGGAGGAGGAAACACCAGAGGAAACCAAGGCTCTAGATCAGGAGGACAAGGGCCTCAACCACCTACACAAGTATTATTTGAGATGTTGTTGCACTTATAAGACTACAGGGGTATTGAAGATGTTACAGAGCATGTGCACAAGTGTGAATTACTATGGAACATGAAAGGGATCACTACCCCAGAGAACAAGATAAGTCAGTTTACAATGATATTGCAAGGGTGCACCATATAGTTGGTATAGGAAGTATGACCCCCATAAGACGGTGGTAGACTACACCACATTAAATAACTCCTTCCTAGTAGAGTTCCATATCCTTAAGTTTTAGAAAAAGAGCATCAATTATTTAAATGAGATCTAACAAGGAATGGCAGAGAGTGTGTGAGGAGTATGATGCATGTTTTAAGACTCTATTGTCAAAACTATCCTATGGCATTCATCCTTCTCAACATGATTAATGGTTTGTTGGAGGGTTGATAACATTGTTTAGAAGGGATCTGTCACATAAAATTTCATAGATTTGTGCAGGGAATTGGAAGCTATCCTGCTACACTGAGGCTGTTGGGAGCATTGATAGTGGTGTTAGTCCTTTTTTGGAGGCTCAAATTTCTACAATGGCCAAGTAGTTGGAGAAGCTATTCTGCAAACTTTGCGCATGAGGTTCATAGTAGGCTTTGGTGTATAGATTGTGAAGCAGAAGTTCATGCAAAGGATAGTTTCCCTTGGAATTTGGTACATGCTATGGTGGTAGATTGTGAAATTTTCCATGGGGATCATGATGTAAGTAAGTTCCCTCTACTACAATGCACAATAAAAAAGAATGTTTCTTGCTATTATAAGATTTGTACCTCTACAATCCATGATACCAAGGATTGTAGACTGATTGATCAAATCCATGATGCTATTGATCTTGGTGTGCACCAGACTAGTCTTGCAAGAATTTCTAAGGATGATGATCATCATTATGAAGGGCATGCAAATGGAGGAGCACGTGGAAGAGGTTTTTCATAGGATTTTTGTGGTCACAGTAACCATGATGGAGGAAGAATTAAATTCCCACAAGGAACCTATTATATTGTGGATCTACAGAGAATTACAAGTGAGTGTCCTAATCTATTGTAATTCTCGTGGTGTGGGAAAAAACATAGGTATGAAGAGTTTCTAGAGCTTTATGAGCATATGAACCAGCAACACTGGAAATACAAAGGCACTAGGATGGTAAGAATCAAGAAAATTGATTCACAATGGATAATAAGAGTGGCACGTGAATCAAGGATAGAACCTATACTAGTGACGACACGAGTAGAGACCATGTGCATACTAGGGAGATGCCAAGACAAAGAAACTAGTTTTAAGAGAGGAAGTGGTACATGGAAAGTATCCAAACCCTGCTCATTAGAAGGAGGTGTATCAAGAGACTATGGATGTGATTCAGAGTTTGTAAGGGGAGATCCAATGTCTAAAGGAGAAATCAAAGTAGTTAGAGTAAAGGAAGAATGTTGAGGCTCCAAAGGATGACCTGGATGAGGTCAAGGAAGTATGTAGGATGTTAAGGAAAGATAATATTATTCCCTTATTAGGATAATGGCTGAGAGAGAAGGTACCACATGCCGAAGTAGAGCATGAAAGGATAGGTTTTGCATGTAAACCTTACCTCCTCACATCCTTGATTATGATAAGGAGATTACCTTGAATGTAGTTGTTGATGGGTGGATTCTGAGTAATATCCTCATCGACATAGGAGCGGAGGTCAATGTTCTTACCTTAGATGCATGGACATCAAATGGGAAGGCCCGCATTACAACCATCTTCGAATGTGTTTTATATGGAAAACAAGACAAGGGAAATTCCCATTGGTATCTTGAAGGATGTGGTTATCACCATCCAAGGGGACAAGTTCACTGGATACTTTTAAGTCTTGGTGCTCACTGAGGTAGGAAAATTTCCATCATTACTTGGGTTCCCATGGTGTTACAAGAAGAACGCCGACCTATGGTTTAACAAGGGGTATATCAGCTTTGAGAACAAGGAAGAAAGGGTGATTATCCCTTTAAAAAATGGGAAGTCAGCACCCTATACTGAGCCCTCAGGAGAATAAGTCATTGACAAAATATATGTGTGCTCCATTAGAGATCCTGATATAATTCATCCCACAGAGGGAGTTATCCAGTTTGAAGATGCTCAGTCCTTGAGTGATACCACTAGCATGGCATGTAAAAATTGGGCACATGGGACTTATGAGTTGATTGGGCAACAGTTGAGAGGATCTGTAACAAGGGTAATGAAGGCGCACTCAGTCAAGCACCTAGGAGGAAAGAAGTTTCCAAGTTATTTTGGAGGAGCATACCCTAAAATTTTCTTGCAGAGAAATGGAGGCTCAGTGGAAGAATGAGGTGAGAGAAGGGAATGCTCAGTTATAACCTACTCAGAACTACACCGCACTAGTGGGTATACACATCGGGAGATCCTCCTAGAATGATGTGAGGTAAGAATCACATTTTCTGTAAGGTTCTCTAGGAGCAACACACCCACTGTCATATAAGACTACCATGGTAAAGAGACCACCTCATTTCATATCCAAGCATGTGAGAAGGCCTGGATGGGAAGTGTAGAAGCATTACCACCTTCATTATGGGTGCATAAGTTGTATTCCACCTTATAAGGTTATACACATGCATGGTATATTCATTTAGAGATGCATCATCAAACAGGTAATTGGTAGGACTTGGTGGTTGATCTCATTCAAGATTTCAAGTATAGGAGTACCAAGCCTTCAATAGATAAGGCGTTGCAAGTAATCAAGACACCTTACGAATGGGAGATAGTGTTATGACAGAGGATAGGCTACTGGATTTACTGGGTGAGCCTTATTTGGAGACGCACCTCAATGAAGAAGAATCAGAGGAAGTACAGCTTGAGCACACGTGCATGGAAAAAGAAAAATGAAAAATGGTCTATGTAGTAGATGGTGAAGAGATTAAAACTTTAGATGTTAACCATTTTGAATGTACATGTGAAGTCATAGATAGCGTTGATGAGGGAGCATGAACCTACCATGAGCCCTTGAAAATAAAAAAGGTTAACATTGGGATGGAGAAAAAACCTAAGGAAGCATTATTGGTCAGAAAAAGAAGTTTCAAAGGTCATTGATCTGTTGCACAAGTTCCAAGATTTGTTCCCTCACATGTACCATGAACTCAAAGGCATCCACCATTCCTTAAGGGAGATGAAGATCAAGTTGAAGGAAGGTGTGCACCCGATTCAGAAGAGGCCTTATCAGATGAATCCAAATCTACATGTATAGGTCAAGGAAGAAATAGACAATATGATAGCATCTGGTATCATTGAGGCTATGGAAGAATCAGAATGGATAAGCCCAATGGTCATTAATATCAAAAAGGATGGGAGGATAAGAATATGTGTTGACTACAGGGATGTGAATGCAGTATGTGTCATCGATCCTTTCCCAACTCCCTTTACTGAAGAAATTTTGGAGGGAGTAGCCACACACTAAGTCTACTCTTTCATGGATGGGTTCTCAGGGTATCACCAAGTCAGGATTGCAAAGGAAGACTAGAGAAAGATGACTTTCTTCATGAATGGGTAATTTTTACCTACACGGTTATGCCTTTTGGATTGAAGAATGCACATGTTGTGTTCTCGCACATTGTGGTACAAGCATTTCAGCAATTCATCCATAAATTTCTTCAAGTTTACCTAGATGATTAGACTATGTATGGGTTAGTGAAAGACCATTGTGACAATTTGAGGTTGATGTTTGAGAGATGTCATAAATTAAGGATATCCCTCAACATTAAGAAATGTGTCTTTTCTACTCCATTTGGAACCCTGTTAGGACACATTATATGCAAAGAAGGCTTACTAGTGGATCCCACCAAAGTTATAGTTATTGTGGATTAGGGGAGCCTACTAGTCAAAGTGCATTGTGCATATTCCTTGGGCATATGGGTACTATAGGAAATTCATCAAGGGGTATGCCAAGATCATCCGCCCTTGGAGGAATTGCTAAAACACAAGAGTTCCTTTCATTAGGGAGAGGCGCAACAGAAGGCATTTGACACTTTGAAGGATAGGCTTGTCACAGTGCCCATACTACATTTTCCTTCTTGGGATAAGCCTTTCCATGTGCATGTTGATGCCTCAGGGACAACTATGGGAGTAGTACTAGCACAACCTGGTGAGGGAATTGTTGATCATCCCTTATGTTTTGCCAGTAGAAAGTTGACACCAGTAGAATAAAATTACACAACTACTGAGCATGAAGCATTATCTATGATCTACGCATTGCATAAGTTTAGGCTGTATTTATTGGAAACACCATTTATTTTCTACATGGACCACATGGCATTGAAATACTTAGTCAACAAGCCCATTCTGCAAGGGTGCATATGTTGTTGGTCCTATTATTTCAAGAGTTTGAGTTCACAGTGGTTGTAAAACTAGGAAAAAGCAATTCAGGACCTGACCACTTATCAAGGATTAACTTAGGGGAGGACACACAAAGCATTGAGGATACCATGTCAGATGCACAACTGTTTAGGTTTGGTGCTACATGTGCCCTTAGACTTGGAAGATATCACAGTGTTCTTAAAAACAGGTGTCACACTGGAAGGGATGAAGGCTCTGGAGAGAAAGAAGTTAGCAATATGTGCCACACCCTACATGTTGATTAGTGGAGACCTATATAATTTAGGTCGTGATGAGGTTTCTGTGCTGATGTGTATTAGAACATGAGCATGTGGAAATTATGGAGGAAGCACATAGTGGGATTGCAGGAGGACACTATGCAGGAAATGCTACTGCGTGGAAGATTCTACTCATAGGGATTTGGTGGGAAACCATCTACCAGGATTGTATTGAGTTTTGCAAGGCCTGTGACCATTTCCAATGCCTTTGAAAACCTAGGAAGAGGGATGAAATTCCCTTGTAACCAATAAGCCAGTGCTGAACCATTTGAAAAATGGGAAATCAACTTTGTAGGGCCAATTTCACCAGCTGTGTGAAGGACTGGTTCATGGTATATCATGACTTGCACTGATTACTTGACACGATGGGAAGAGGCAACACCTATGAAGGATTGCACCATATGACAAACTGCTACTATATTTTTATGGGAGAACATAATCAACAGGTATGGTTGTCCTTTAAGCTTAACAAGTGATAGAGGTACACATTTCCTCAATGAAATGGTCAGGATTCTGTTAGCAGAATTTATGGTGGCCCATCACAAGACTACCCCTTATCACCCTCAAGTGAATGGAACTACTGAGGCATTTAACAAAATACTAAGTCACACATTGACTAAGATCTATGACATTGGAAGAAAGATTGGGATGACAAAGTATCATCCATTCTATGGGCATACAAGACAACCTACAAGAGGTTGAATAAGGCCACACCATTTCAATTGGTGTTTGGCACAGAGGTTATTTTCCAGTTGAATTCATGTTACCATCACTGCGTATAACATGTGTAGGAGGGTTAGCTGATGAACAAGCACTGGAAGAGAGGATTGATAAGTTGATGCAGTTAGATGAAAGGTGATCACTTGCTAGATGGAGTCAGAAGACAAAAAAAGCAAGACAAAAGGCATGACATGATCATCATATCAAGAAAAAGTAGTTTGAGGTTGGGAAGATGGTGTTGTTGTATGATTCCAAGTATCTGTGCCATCCTGGGAAGTTGAAATTCCATTGGTTGGGACCCTACATCATCTCGTACATTCTTGATTTAGGTGCTTTCCAGTTACAAGTGCTAGATGGGATGAGATTACCAGGTCATTTCAATGGGAGTAGGCTAAAGCCCTACTATAAATAAGTCTTCTTGGTGTTTGTAATAAGGTAGTATTTCCAATTAGCTTAGAATTTCCCTTTATGCTTTTCTTTTCTTGTGTTTCCCTTTCTCATTGCTTGTTCCTTTCTTTTTGTTTCATTTTGCACCTTGTGCGCTGGTAACCACATTATTTTTCCAAGGTTGTGTATCACAGAGGACTACACATCTGTTTTAGTGTGGGGTGGAGTAATGCAAAGAAAATTATAGCCCTATAATACAAGTTGAGTGGCCCAGTAGAAGGAAGTGCGTAAGGTTGAGAAAGCATGTGGGGAAATGGTGGATAATGAATTATGGTGTCAATAAGGCTGTAACAAAGACCACATACAAAGGATGAAGAGTGCAGGAACAACATGAGGTAGGCAAGGGAAAAAATAAGGTAAAGGACAAAAGAAGTTCCTTCAGCACTGCAGATGCGCGCATAAGAGTCTTCGGTAAGATTGGATTTTTTACATGCCAGAAGGTTGTAAAGGATTTTTCACACAGGATGTGGCATGTGGGTAAGGGTGCTTAAAGTTCACTTAGTGGAAAAATCTTCATTTAATGTTAAAGTATGTTGGTAGGTGGCATAGCATTTATTGCTCGAGGGAAGCAAAAACTATAAATATAAGGTCATGTAGTCATTATTCTACCTTCCTATTGCGAAGTTGAAGCGCTCTTGCGAACTAGGGCACCCAAAGAGAAATTTGTGTGAAGGAAGAAGAATCCTAAGAATTTAAGTGTGTGACTAGAGTAGATCTGCAAACCAGAGGGAAGGAGTACATGGGTGTGAGGAAAGGTTGTTTGAAGTGCGCCATCTTGTGGAAGGTTTTCCTAGTTAGGGTTTGGCAGCTAGGGCATGGAGATAGAAGGATTTATTCCAGGAGTTGAGCTTTGGAGTTGAGTTTGGAGTTAAGCAGAGTAACAGAGTAGAGTAAGAAGTTCTTAGTTTATCCTAAAAGAAAGCATGGCACCTAAGAAGGTGACCATTTCACTAAAGAAATCAAAGGGAAAGGGCAAGGGAAAATAAACCACTGTCATTGTGAGCTCCAATGAAGAATGGTATGCAGAAATGCAATACCAAGATGGAGAATTGCTAGGAAAGGAGTGGGTATAGCATTTAAGACAAATCTCCGTGAGTGATTATAACCATCGCACAAGCACATCTATGAAGGAAATGGCACTAGAGTTGGTCTGACAAACTAACAAAAGAACACCAGATGGGATGCCTATATACAACAATGAGGTGAAAGTCAAATTGGAGAAGGAATTAAGGTTATTGCAACTATATGAGTTACCTTATTTTGGCAAGCTTGAGTGCCTTTATTAGTGGTTGATGTCACGCACACATGAGGATCACTTCTATTTTCATAGGGGTGCAAGATGCACATAACACCATAGTTGATATCCGAGTTCATATGCCTTTTTTTGAAGGAGAAAGTATAGATGATGATCTAAGTGACAAGGAGGCTATCAAGGAGATAGTAACATTGTATAACTACAAGAAGGGTTCATGATACTTTGACATCACAGAGATTCTAGACCTTGTTATGAGGATGGCCACATGCTTGGTGACCAAGATTAATGATCAAGAATGATGGACACAAGTGAACAAGGCATGGCTAAATGTATGTCAGAAGATATCAGAGGGAACCATATACAACTTGTCCAATTTCATTGTGGATGGGATCATAAGTAGCACTTAGGAAGGAGAGAAGATATTATTTGGTAACTTCCTCATCACCATTTTCTTTTCATAGAGTAGAGTGCTAGATGGCTCGGAAAATTTTTTTTGGGAGTATCCAGAAGAGGATCCCTCTCCCATAAAGAGGTTTGAAAAGTACACTTGTGAAACCATGACGACCACTCACAAGATGTGCTTGGAGAAGTGGTATAAACAAATTGTGATGCATTCAGGGCAGAGTGGAGGATCCCAAAGTAGTTTCCTGTGCTCATGTAGATGGAGAAGAATACTTTGTAGTTTACCAACATTTCTGCATTGGCAGATTCACTTTGAAAAATGGGACTAAGAGGTCCATGGTGCAAGCTTCCCTTCTCCTTCACTGCATGAAATACTTCAAGCAGGGGTCAACAGGTTCAAGGAGGCCAAGAGACTAAGGTTTGACCTTAGTGAGGTGGAACCAAGACCAGCGTGAGTTGTTCTAAAAGCTCGTGTACCCTAAAAAGCATGCATACGTGGAGAAGTATGTCTCCCACAAAGTTAAACTAATGAAGCCAATAACGCTGCCAATCGCTAGAAGGGCTATAATGAGAGTATATCTTTGCATAAGGCCAAAGTTTGAGAAAGGCACATATCTAGAGAGTGATGTATCCATTCTAGAAGACCCCACAGGGAGAAAGAAGGTTGTGCCAAAGAAGAGAGAAAGAGAAGAGGGGCAGGAGAAGAAAGCACCAAGTGTGTAGACCACACAATCAGTGGGCGCACCTGAAGTAGTCACAAAGCCTAGTACTTACACATGGAGAAAGAGGTCCCCTGTCAAGGAAAATACCCTCCAAGAAGAGGTACTGGAGCATGAAGAGAACCTCACCCATGAAGAATCACCAATGAAGAGGTCACTTATCAAGGAGAAGGAGAAAGAAGAATCTCATGTACTGGAATCCCCAGTAAGGAAGAAGCAGAAGGTGACAGATGAGGCAGACTCAGAAGAGACAAAAATTTTAGATGCCTACATCAGCGACAAGGATGATGACAAGCCTGAAGGAGGTGAAGACCATCTAGTATATGATGTACATGATTCTAAGGAGGAAGGAGATGAAGAGGAGTATAACAAGGAAGATGAGGAGAAGAATGACGAGGAAGAAGTTGAGGCTCAAGGCAAGGGGGTGAGTGAAGAAGTAAGCACCAAGAACCAAAGAACCCCAAGCCTCACCAAGGAGAAAGTAGAGAAATCTGTGGAGAGAGAAGTGGTAGGCATCATGAAGGAGTTAGGGGAACAGGAGTTGGAGAGGAGTGCAGACAAAATTATGAAAGGAGATAGAAGAAGAAAGCATTGGGAAGGAGTATGGCAGCATAGGTGGGGATCCCAAATTAGCAGTAAGCTTCGCAAAAGCTACACAAACATGTGGGAAAGGCATAGTGGTGGCACACGAGTAGGGAATGGGATACATTAATGATCCTAGCAAGGTGCTATGTGTTCCCTTCCAGAGCATCATACCAATAGAGAAACTCCTAGCTATGTCATCGTTTGATGAAGAAGGCACGTACCCCATGGACCAGAAAGATGTTATCTTGGGAATTCAAATCTCACGTAGATGAACCTGAGTTCAAAGTAAGTCCAGAGAGTGCTAATGAAGTTACTAGAAACAAAAGGAGTAAATCCCTTGGTGAAACTCAATAACTATCAGATGAATAGGTCTGTAATGCAACTTAACAAGGTTTCAGTCGAAATTGAGGCCAGACTATTTGGGAGAAATGATATAGTGAGATTCTTGGAGGAGGAATTGGAGAAGAAAAATAAGGAGCTCATGGAGAAGAGTAAAGGACATAAAACAAGAGGAGCTTATTAGCACTCAGTTGAGGCGTCAGTTGAAAGAAGAAAAATAAAAGGTGCACAAAGTCTCCAAGAATGTGGAGATGATTACAGATGTCCATTTTCCTAAAGCACCCTGACTTAGCACCACCTGAGCAGAAGTATGAATCAGCCTTGCATTTTCTAGAGGATTTGACTCACATTCTCATGATGGAAAGGTGACCACTCACTTTAGAGTTTGTAGAAGAGGCACACGTGCCAAGAAAAAGAGAACAAGATGAATGTTGTCGAGATTGTGGCTCGATACACTAAGATTCTTGCAGAGGTAAAGGCCATCCATGTAAGTTACTGAAGCTGCTTATGAAAATTGCGTAGATAGGGATAGAGTGGCAAGCATCTTGGTTACCACCCATGAGACTGAACTCAAGGAGTTCCAAGAGAAAAATAAGGGGAATAGAGTGGAAAGAGATAAGATCCTAGCTGAGGTGGAGAAGAAGTCAGAAGCAATCGAGACCCTGTGAGGCTCGATCAAAAGATGGCTAAAGGAATTATACCCCCAAATCACCCATAGGATGGATTCACTTGAGGACTTGGGAAGCATTTGGAGAGTATTGTTGACACCATGAGCACCAAAGGAGAGGAGCTGAGTTTTGAGGAGGTGAGTGCCCTGGTGGGTGACCTCTGTCAGCAAGCTCAGAATGAGGTTGATGCTTGGGAGAAGTTAGAGGAAGAACTAGGGAAGGATTTCCCTCTCCTCCTCCAGCAATAAACAAGTTCCCCATTCTTTCATTCTTTCTCCCAATTATTCATTCCTTTATTCTTTCTTTCCAACCATTTAAGAACCTTCCATTCTTTACTTTATTGAAGAGTGTTTCTGAGGATGGAGAATAGGCATAGTGTGGGGTGATGTTGGGCCCCAGAATATTGGCTAAGTACAAGAAGGTGCATGGGCACGTGGGACCTATTTGAAGAAGGGTGCGTGGGGTGAAGGCATGCAGGGAATGGTTCTAGTAGGGTTTTACAAAACACACGACATGTGCACAAGGCAAGAAATGGTTTTGGGGACTTAGCCATATTCGGCATTCCAGGAAGCACATGAGAAAAGTGTGACCCATCTAGCATGTGGAGTGGATAAGGTGCCAGCCTGGTGACTGTAGGATCAAAAAGGGAATATTCCATGCATGCGATGGAAGGTTCTAGAAGAACATCATTGCACAAAGTGGAGAGCTCAGATCAAAGGAGGCATGCTCCATTGGAGGACCACTTGGACACTTGGAATCCAATCTGTTACCTCAGAAGGCATGGTGGTGAAGGCAGGAAGGGCTATAAATTGAGGGGCATGGATAGTAGAAGGGGTGATAAGAGAAGACATGCAGAGAGAATAGTGTGCTGGAAAAGAGGTGAAGCTCTGCAGAAATACCATGGAGGATTCTATGGGTTGGGATTAGTGAAAATATAGGAGTGATGACATATTTAGAGGGATGGGTCTGTATTCATCTTTGTAATGTGAAGGACATAGTGTAGTTCTGATGCATGAATTTTCTCTGTATTGTTATATGGGTCTGTTATGACCTCAAGGAATGTAATGTGGTTACTGGACTCATCAATATGAATATAAGACTCTGTTTATGAATCATATATGTGTTCATGAGTATAATCCTTGTGTGTTTCCTTTTTGTATGAATCATTTCTACATGTTTTTTATTTCTCTTTTATGGATGCAATGGAGTGATAACTCATCCTAGGTTCTCAAAATGATGCATGGTTCTTTTCTATTCATTTACACTTGAATATCTGTCATAAGATTATGTATTCTCACAAGAATCACATAAAGGAGAGGCTCAGTGCTCACGCGTGCCTCGAGTGAGTGCCCAATACCCGTTAGGTGATAGGCCGACGTGCATGGAATTTTACTATCAATCTAAGGGTATAAAATGACTATCCTTTCCTGATCTACATCAACCTTTCAAATTTATGAAAGATGTATCTGAGTACGCATTGGAAGCTGTTATCAAGAAACATGGCCACCTTGTTATATATCATAGTGAAACATTCAATGAAATAGTCGAGAAGTACCCAACATATGATACAGAGATTTATGTAATCCTATAGGCATATAAGTAGTGGAAACACTACATTCTAAGGAAAGATAAATTCATTCACACAGACCACAGGCCTTTGGAGTTCCTTTAGATATAGAGTAAGGTAAGGAATGAAAGACACCAGAAGTGGGCCACATACCTACAGAAATTTCACTTGATAATAAAACATACGAAGGGAAATGTAAATTCAACATCAAATTATCTGGTCCACCCTCTAATTGCAGCCCTCAAAAATATTCTTGATCTTTATGGACATGAGACTTCCAGTTGGTGTAGTTTGTATGAGGACCCTAAATTTTTGAACACATCTTAGGACCTCTGAGGAGGAAAGCATGTCCCCAATTTCTATCTACACGACAACCTCCTCTATCATATGAGGCACATCTATGTTCTAACTAGTGAACAACATAAGATGATCTGGGAAGCACACTTCAACAGAACCGCACAGAAATTTGGTGTAGAAAAAAATTGACAGTACTTGAAAATCATTTCTAATGGCCTAAGCTAAGGAATTATGTGGTAAATTACATTAAGTCCCGTACCCCTTGTGTAATTAACAATACAGGTAACAAGACATAGGTATTGTACACACCATTGCTAGAACCAACCCAGCCTTGGGTATCTATCAAGTTTCTTAAGTTCAAAACATGGCAATGATGGTTTTTTTTTTGTATTTGATCAATTTTCCAAAATGGATATAACAATTTCTTGTAAGAAAAATATTTCTATTGAAGATATTTCTAAACTCTATTTCAGTCATGTATGGATCAACTTTGGGCTTCCCAAGTTTATCATCTCTTATAGGGATAATAGGTTCCTGAGCATTTTTTGGTCCACCTTATGGGGAATTATGGACACAAAGTTGATGAATTCCACATCCTTTCACCTGTATACTTACATAAAAAAAAGGTGGTGAACCTCCTAATTTTTTACATGCTTCATATGTACCACTCTAAAAACCCCCGTACATAGGATGAGGTCTTGCACTACATACACCATGGATATAATTAGGCCTTGCCAAATTCCAATAAGTACTATCCTTTTCAATTTTGTTATGGATTCTATCCTATGAAACCCATTGATGTATGCATTCCAGTGTATGCAATGGAATACAAACCTCATGGAAAAAATGAAGTAGAAAAGGCAACAAGGTTTGTTAAACATATCCAGCAAACTCAGCACCAAGTCCATGATATTTTACAGAATATGAATAAAAATTATAAGTAATGACATGATCAACATAGGGTTCCACATCATTTCTAGGTTGGCGATAAGGTCTAGTTGAAAATTCAGAAGGAAAGGCTCTATAGAGGAAGATTTGATCTCTCTAGGCTAATAGAATAATGATAGAGAGAACTCCAATTAGATAGAAAAGAATAAGAACCAACATCTGGAGGGCCAAAAATCAAGAGACCATGGGGATAAGATAAAAAAAGTGATGTTGAGAAAAAAATATCATCATAAAATGAATCAAAATGGTGATATCCCAAAATAGAATTATAATTTTACAAAATAAATAGAGGTACTTTTCAATCTAATTAGGTGAAATATAAACCTCCAAGGAATTTTATAAAAATTGTGTGTTTTTTCGATTAGGCCCTAATTACTAAAAAAAGAGTAAATTGAGTTTATGAAAACTATGCTAAAAATTAGAGAAAAAAAGAGGTTTTCTTATATATGTTAAAAGTATAAATAACCTCAAAATAATTTAACAATAGATTCGTTATGCTTGAGATATGAAACAAAAGGTGATGTGGTAATTATGAGATCTAGAAAGAGACCCAAAGGGTAGGACTGACCATGAAACACTAGAAAACATTGTGTAAATCAATTATGATAGGTGGAATATGAAAATTGGGTGTGTATTTAAAGATTAAATGAAAATATGAACACTAAGGACATAAGGGGTTGGATATAAACATTCCTAGTACACAAGAAACCATGAAGATTCTAGATTAAGTAAAGGGTTCGATTAAATGTGGCTTCATCAAAATGTATAACCCTTAACTAAATTTTAGGTCAACTTAACTAAGTATAGAATATATTAGAGTTGCTTTAAAAATATAAAAATATGATACAAAATAATACTAATCCATATTTGTAACTCAAATCAGATAGGAAGAATTAACATATACCAAATCAAACTAACATACAATCGAAAACAAATAACAAATTTATGAGGGAACTTAACTGGTTTCTACTGATTTCCTAAGAGATTTGAGAGTGTGCAACAAAGAATATGGGAGAATTGAACTTGAGAAACCCTCAAAACCTATACTAGAAATATGTCTTCACTTGGGTTAGGACCATAAAATTAGGTTAGGACCATATCATATGGTCCAACCCATTATGTATGATCTTGGGCCTACTCTAAACCTAGATTTACAAATTTCTAGGTTTCCTGCTTCCTCGTATTTGTCCTTATCTTTCAAAGAATAATTTTTGCACATGTAACAAAGCTATCATAATGTATTGAGCATCATCTCAAACCATAGCCACATATGAAGATTCCTATAAAACAAACATTAGAAGTATTGTGGTCACCCCTGTGTACCACTGACATTGAAAATACTTTGAAGAGGCCTCCAATCACATGTTATTATCAACCTAACATGTGATATATATATATATATAGATCAATCATATTTTGAAATTTTTTTGACCATTATTTCTTTGACTTGGTTCCTACTAAAAACATTTAGAGAGAGGATGCTTAGATACTTGTAGATGAGAGAAATGGATGGCTTGACTTGGCTTATAGCTTCAGAAATGATGTGGGTGCTACCCTAATGACTATAGATGTGCAATTTTGAGTTTTTGGGAGCCTTAGATGCTTTTTTTCAAGTGTAATAAGTGAGTTCTCTAGTGCATTTACTTATGAGTTCTAGGTTATAAAATGAGGTAGAGTTTACTTACTAATATAGGGTTCTGTAGATGCTTTTTTAAGAAAGGCTGACCTAGATGAAGTATAAGACCCAAGAAATATTTTAATTTGAAAGTGCAATTGGAATATATGTCATTCCAAGACCATATAAAGAGGTGAAGACCATATGGTATGGCCCTAGACAGACTGTATGATTCTGAATAGGAGAAAGGAATATGCCCAATCAAGTTTGGAGCTGGTGAATTTATGTTTCTCTATGTATTTTATGAATTTTATCCTCATAGTTTTTTGACATGAAAATGTGCAAGGATAAACAAGACAAAAAATGGACCTCAAAAAGTGCTAAGTGGGAATGGAGAAGTGTCATTTTTCATAACAATATTGTGTAGTCATATTAAGGGTTGCCAAAGTGTAAATTACCACATTTGAGTGTATACAATGGGTGTACATTTGTGTGTGTGTGTGTTTACTCTCTCTATCTATCTCTCTATGTATATTCCCACATAAGTGCTCATGTGCATGTATGTGCACGCACTTGTGTGTGTGTGTGTGGGGGGGGTGTTTATGCATGTGTGTGCATGCATGCATGTTTGTATGTGTGTGTGTGCATGCTTGTGCATGTGTGCATGTATGTGTGTGTGTGTATGTGTGTGCGTGTGTGTGTAAGCATGTGAATGTATGTGTATTCCCTAATTAAGTATATATAAATATTATTAGTGGTAGAAAGGATGAACTGATGTTATATTTTAAATGAATCGCATCAAGTGATTATTTTCATTGTAGCCCTATATATGTGTCTAAGATGCAAAGATAAATAAAATTTCATTGAGAATCTCCCTAATGTATTATATAGGAAAATCAAATAGTAGATAAATATAATATGAATTGAATTAAATTATATTAATAAATAAGTTTAAAAATCAAGTTGGAAATAAGATAAGACTTCCTCTAAAGTTCACTTATATTCATATATTTTGTATGTTTCTAATTCTATAACTTATAATGCAATATATTGTTTAAGATAGGTCACCATGTATATGTCATTCTCTTGGGTTATTATTTCTTAACCTGTTTCAAAAAAAATACACTCTATTTAAATGTGGATAATAGTAACCATGTACGTGTTTTTTCTTATTTTTTAAATCAGTTAGGATAAGTGTTAAAATAATTGTACTAATGTTACCAGGGTTTTTGGGATGGAATTTTGTGCCTAAAATTTCTTATTAGATCCTAGTTGTAAAAATGTAAGTTCTAGATACAATTTATTTGAATATTTTTTTCTACAATTATAAAACACATACTTATGTGTTGTATATGGTTAGAAAGATAAAATATTAGGTAATATCTCTCCCCATCTCACAAAGCATTTGATGAAGGCGTAGGCTCATCTCAATCTAGAAAGAGGAAAATTGTAGAGGTTGAAGAAACATGTCCCATAGTGGAGGTGTATAAGATATCTAAAGTTAGAAGAGAATCCATCAAGTAACTTGAACAAGTTGAGCTAGATCCTTCACAGTCCCATGAGAATCTAGTGGATCTAATTATCCCTATAAATGTGGTTAAACCAGCCCATCTTAGACCTGATTTGGTTTCCTACTAAGCATTTGAGGTGTATGATCTCCTTTTATATCCTTCTTAGACCTTCCCATGGATCAATCATTTTATTAAATAAGATTCAAGAACAGTGCAATAGGAAGTGGAACCAAAATTTGATGCCACCTCAAAGTACATCAAGATAAAGATAACTAGGAAAGCACACACAACCTCTAGGCTATTCACTTAGGCTTCTGGAGATCAGTTTGTGCAAGTTTCATGTCTGAAGGCCATCAATCTTGTGGAGGAAATGAAACCCAATGAATATTTGATGACAAGAGTATATTTTGGGCAATCCACTCATGATGGTGATGCTCACTTGTTTAAGGAGTATTCATCTCACATCCTTTCACAGAATGAGGAATATAAGAAAACCATTAATCAATTAGAGGAACATGTGAGGAATTTGTCTTCATATGTGCAATTATTTCTTGAACTCGATTCATATTATTTTCCTCTGATTGAATCAATCTATTCCATTTGTAACTTTGATCCTCAGTCCCTCAAACAAGCTCAAACATTCACAATGCAACTAAGGTCATGATACTAATGGGTAAGCATGATCATGGAAAAATGGAATGCTCTTTTCCTTGAGATTATCTCTTTATTCACATTCCTATTTTCCACAAAGTTGAATATCAAGAAAACTAGATTAGAGATCAAGAAAGAGAAGGTCCTTTGAGAAAGTAATATTCCACTAGTGAGAGAGATGAATAATTTTGATTATCATGCCTTAGTAACCTCAAGTGTGTTTTCATACACCTTGGAGAACCTGTCTCCCATTTGTTCTAATACAATAACTTGGAGGTGTGATACTCTAAAGGAAGACATTTATGATTTTGAGTCTCGTGAAGAAAATGCATCAAGAACTCTAGAATATATCGACACAAACATGCAGGATCTTATAATACTTTCCTTAATGATAATACTTATTCGAAGGATATTTAGAATTCACTTCAATAATTGGTTCAGGAAAAGGTTGTTGATTGTTTTTCCTTAAGTAGTGAAACTCTGGAAGCCCTTGCAGAGATTATAGATGTCATCTCCAATACCATAATGAGTCATGAAGAATGGTTCAATTAATGTAGAAAGCTAAATTTCATCCCTAAGACTTGGCTCAACACATTGTAACATGTGAAAATATGAGAAAGTTTCATTTATAGTTTCCAATTTCAGAAATATGGTAAAAGGTCAAATCCTCATCATTATATATTTTCTATGGAAGCCATGTGGATTTTATTCTTTATCAGAGAAGGATTCTTCATCAAACAATTAGTGAACCCCATTCTCCTTCTCCATCTTTCTCCCTCTTTCCTCTCTCCCCTTTCTAATTATTCATTAATATGTAATGATGAATTTTTTCTTTTTCACTTAAGTTACTTTCTAATGTTGCATTATAAAATTCCCTTTTTATTTATAAAAAGGGGACTTATTTACTCACTTCTTAGGAAGACGGAAATTCACACATGGAATAGGAACATGAAGGGTCACGTGGGGGTTATATGAAGAGTTACATTGTAAAGATATAAAGAGGGGTAACCTCCTCACTTCAAAATGATGTTTATTGTTATTTTCTAGCTCTCATTTTCTATCTACAAGAAAGATATCCAATTTCTTCCATTTTCTAGTCTAACTCCTTCCTCTCCATCTCAACTACACTCCACGAGCATGTACTTGTTGAATGTAATGAAATAATAATTTTTATTCTCATGTCTTGTTTCTTGTTCTATGTGAATGGTGTATTCTCATTGAAATTATAGAGGTATTCTTGTTTGGAGGCAATAAACTCTTTTGTAATACTGATTTTGCAAAACTCTCCCTATTATTATCTACATACCTCTCTCTCTCTCTCTCTCAAGATTTTACTCCCTTGTAGTATTCTACAAGAATTTTTCAACAAGTGTAGGGAAGTACCATTGTGTGAAACCTAGTCAAAATACCACCTATAGTTGTTATAATAATGTAAACATATCCCTATTTTCAATAAATGGATATGCCCCATTTAAGCAGAGGGACTTAGTCCCAACACTGTTGGTAAGAGATCATAAATTTCCCACCTGAAAATTTATTTCACTAACAAGACCATATAGAGTGGGATTTATCATATCAATGATTGGAAAGAGAGAAACACCTTTGAATTAGAAATGCTTGATGGTAAAATAATTCTTATCCCATTCAATGGGATCTTTCTCAAGCCATACCTTTAAGAACTCTACTTTTCCATGTATATATTTATACAATTCTCTCTTTTCTTTTGTTCATTTCTTTCATTGTCTTTTTTGTGTTTCTTCTTGATTTGTATTTCAGATATTGGTTTATTATATCCTCAATATTTCTTATTATTTTATATATCCTAATTTTTTGGTGTTAAAGTTTTTGAAGATTTCCTTGTTGTTGCTAAAAATTACTTTGTACGTCCTA
This sequence comes from Taxus chinensis, assembly GCA_019776745.2. Lineage (NCBI taxonomy): Eukaryota > Viridiplantae > Streptophyta > Pinopsida > Cupressales > Taxaceae > Taxus > Taxus chinensis. The sequence continues at coordinate 178,214 of JAHRHJ020003167.1, forward strand.
CAAGTTTCTTTTGAATATTTTAAGTTTTTACCCACCTTTAAGTTGTTCATAGTCAATTGTTTCAAACCTTGAACTAAATGTGTTTTAAAGAGTTATTCAACACTCAAACATGTGGAAATTTGCGTGTTTTTAACCTTTGTGTAGTACATAACCTACAACATCTAATTGAACCCTCCAAAAAATATTTAAAATACCATAATTCAATTATCCTAGAGGATTATTTTAAAATCATATTAACTTTGGTTTGTTTCTCTTAGTTAATTATAAGTCGTAGGAATTGGACCACATTTTGGAGAGTAATTAAAAGTTTTTTAATTAAAGAATGAGGTTGTTTATGAACAATTTTTCAATTTCTCCATTTTCAATCCTTTATTAATTTGTCTCAATTTTCCGTAGTTTCTTGAAAACTAACACATTTTTTAAAAAACTAGTATTAAATCTGAATTATAGTGCCAAATTTATATTGAGAAACACTCTAAAAAATCACTTAACAAATTTCTAGTTTCTGGATACTTAACAAAGTGCTCTCAATTTCACATAAAATGATTAATTTGGATTTAAAAACTTAACAAAAGTAATAAAATGATAAAACAATGAGAAAAATGAAGTAAATGTAAAATAATAACATAAATCACATGATAATGGAGTTCACCCATTGTCGGCTACGTCTTCACATCTAGAAAATATCATGAACCACCTATTAAAATTTTAAATCAATTTGAAAAATAAAAAATACGTAACTACACTTCTTTGGTATTCCCATTAAATCTGCAGAGTCTCTAGGGATTACTTGGTTCAGTCTCCAAATGTCCATGCAATAAAACTTCTCCAACATTGCTCACTACACTCCAAAAATGGGCCTACAACATTAAACATTCTCCCTCAAATGTAATTCATCCCATTTTATAATGTCTCTAATACCCATGGGCTAGTGTCTAGTGATAATTCTTCCATCTGACTCGGTCATGGTTTGAATCCCCTTCATTTCAGTTTATATTTTCTTATTTTAGCTTCTTATCTTCCATGCATACATGCTAAAACTCACTTCTTGGGATACATTTTCTATGTTAGACTTGTATCCTAACGTTGGATGTGACACGTATAAGGGTTGAGTCTCATGGGATATTATTTATCCCCCAATATGTTTTTATTTTCATGTTTGGACTATATTCCCACATTGGGTGTGTTTCGTGTTATGTTAGGATTTATTAAGACTTGGTTGTTGAGAGGATTACAAGGATATGAACATGTTTTTGATGTGTTTGATTTTTTATCCTAATGGGCTCATTTATAAACTCTCTTATTCATTGAGAATTTCCTTGAGCTTAGCGGTAGGAGTTGTGAGTTAGATATGTTAGATGCTTGAAATTTTTTTATGGTTGACATATAACATATCTTTTATGTTGTATATGAGATCACATGTATGAGGTGGAATAAGTCTTATGGATCACCAAATTATAACATGGACTCTTGTATCTCACCCTCCATCTCTCCAAGATAGCTAGTTGCGAGATTTAAAAAATATGGAATTTAGTCCCACATGCAGATAAATTGGTCTTTCATGGGGTTTATAAGAAAAATATATAAAACACAATGTGAAGAAAAGTGACAGGGTCCCCCTCCTAAAAAGAGTGGATCCCACTGGCTATTATACCCCCAACCAAAAAATAATGTGTGCCCCACATTTATTGTCAAATATAAAAGAACAAAAGTATTGCATGGTCACACTCTACCATATGTGACCCCATCATTCGTATACTTTTCCAACTCTGTTAATGCCACCTCATCTCTACACAACTTGTTTTTTATTCTTACAAATTGAAGATAAATTTCAGTGGGCTTTGTCTTCTGCATATGATGTAAATTTTTCCCCATTAAAATGGTGTTAGAAACATCTCAATGATATATTGTGTATGCAATTAGTTTCATAACTTGTTGTTGTCATGCTAAATATCTAATATGTAAAATTGAAACTTTTGGCCATGACAACTAAGCCAACCCTTGAAAATTTCCTCTTCTAGTCATTGTGAACCCTTCTTCTAGCCATCATCTCCTTAGTTTCATCCTCATTCTAGATCAAAAGAATGTACTAATAATATTTTCAAGTGTTTTTAGATATGCAGCGATATATTCCCAAGGTAATTGATGAAGTCATTGAGATTCAAGGAAGAAGAACTGCTCTTGGAGGCCTAGAAACAGACTTTTTTTGGAAATTTTATAATTCAAAAACACCATTCAAAAGTGTATAGGGAAGATTAAAATCATCATGGAGTGGTATTAGATAAAAATTAACTCATCCAAGGCAATTTAAGGAAATTTTGTGGAAGAAATTGAAGTCACAAACAACTTGAGCAAGATAGGGTAATTTTGGGCACATGGAATGAAATCTCTAATGGTAAAAGATAAATTGTTTGGATGATTATGGGAGATTAAGAAGGATTTGGGACAAATAAAAAATAAAAAATAAAAAATAAAAAATAAAAATATATTAGAAAACTCTACATGATGAAAAATCAATTGTGTTCTAAGACTCGAGATTCTTTTGTGAAAATCTAGGACACTGCAACTACCCCTTCTAGTCAAGATTGAAATAAGCCATAACAATGAAATATAAGGTAGAATTGGATCTTTAAAATGGATTGAATAATCTCAAAATTTGTTTTGGATTCAAAAAAAATAAGGTTTGATCCCAAAATGCTCTCCCATGATCCCGAGGAGGAAAACACACACATAAGGTCCTCAAATGCACTCAACCAGTGACATTAACACTTTAAAACTCCTTTATCACATGTTTTCACCCTTGGTGTCCCCTTGGATTGTACCTGAGGTGAAAAAGTGACAAGGCAGATACAAAAATTTGACCCCCCATGGAACTGGAAGTTTCGTAACTTAAGAACTTAACTTTGGGTGTTAAGGTGATTAAATGAGTGTTTTGAGTTTCCTTGCCCCACTTTTCATGTACCCAGACCCTCATGTCATAATTTTTCAACCTCTATCTCCCCTTGTATTATCCCAAGGTGAAAGGGGAAAATGGGTACATAAAAGTGTCACCCCTTTTCATGTAAAACTTCTCACACGTCACCCTCATCACTTCTACACTTATGATGCATAAACTTGCACTCTAGCTTATCCCCCTCTTATGAGCTCAATCACATGTCATAATTTTTCACTCTTGATGTAAAAATTATTCTTGAGGTTCAAATGTGATAATTGGGTCAAAAAAAATTGACCCCCTTTTTTCCATATAGCTCTCAGTCATGTGAAAACTCATTTCTATCTCCTGATGACCAAATTTTAAGCTCTCGATGCTCATTCCCAACACCTCCATCTCACCCATAAGGAACCAAAAGCTAGAACATGTAACCATCTAGAATTTTTTTCATTTTTTCCCCTTTTCCCCCATTTTTCCTCTTGCACTAGTGCAACTTAACTTCAACCACATCCTAACTCCAATTCAGTTGTCAAGTCAAAACATGAGATAAGATTTGCAAAAGAAATATGAATACTTAGTAATTTTAAAGCATAAAAATGATGTTTTATTGCCCCAAAAAACTCCATTAATTTATAAATATTTTTCTATTTTGTTCCATATTTTCATATCCCAAAATCGAAGAGTGTTCATATCTCCAAGAAGATGCACCCGATTTCTACCAAAATTTTCCATTGCACTCCTTCAAAAAATGGCTTCATGATGATTGAAGAGCATTGAAATGGATGATCTATAAAATTATATCACCAAGAAGAGGTTTTTAGACCCACATGTTTCCTTTTTAGATCTACGGAGTTCTAATGGAAGAAATACCTCAAAAATTGGAGTAGAGGGTCTTGAAGCAAAACCCAAAATTTTGAGACCAATTTTGTTGTAATTTGACATCCATAAGAAACCATTCCAAAAATAGTAAGTTTTTAATTATTCACATGTCCAAATGTATTAAGTTTACAAAGAATATTAATTCTCAATACTCATGCACTCCAAACAAGTGAAAACCATCAAAAAGTGAAAATTAGGAAAATTTACTAAAAATAGTCATCCTTGATAGGACTTGATAAAAATAGAAATTCTTACAAATAGGCTTAGATCACTTGTATTAAACAAAATTTCACCTATCTCATTTCATTTTTCCCCAGTTGAAAGGTTGGGAAGTCTCATGGTTTAAATAAGAGAGAAATTCCTTGCAGGTTCCCAAAATATCAGTCTCAAGGTGAATTCTATATGACACATTTTGGTCCAATAAAATATAAGATTCATCTCATCCTAATTGTCATATAAGGGAGTCATCATGGTTAAATATATCAAATAACTAGATGTATTTATCATTTAGGTGAATCAAGAAGCTCTTGACCTAATATACGGGGGGTTCTAGGGAAAAATATTGATGGAGTCTTTAATCCTCTACAATAATGACTTGATCCTGTCAAAGTGAATAATAGTGATGCTCTTCCATAATATCTACTACTCCCAATGTGCTTCAACCCAATACCATCATTTTTTCAAGATCAAGAAGGAACCATTTGTCCACTCAATTTAAATATCACAACAATGTTCATGAATACTCATCCAATGCCCTGTATTGTGCCTGAAACTCATGAAAAAGGAGATCAAAACCACATTATTTCTACCTAACATGAGGTTATAGGAACAAAGTTTCATTCAGAGATAAATCCTTCTATCTAGAGGACAATACCTATGAGGAGTAGATGAGAAAAAAGGTTTCCATAAATCCTAAGTATGTTTCCATTTGAAAAGGTGACATATTTTTCATGGAGGTGAATTATGAGGTTCAAAGGGGTCATCATGTTCAAAGTAATGCAGAAAGTGATATCAAATAGGACTTGGAATAGGAATGTGTCTGATGAGAATAATGGTGAATGCAAAGTGTCATATTTCTCCATTTGTATAAGAAATATATTTCTAATAAGAAATAAATGAATAATTAGGTATTTCAGTATCTTCAGGTTATTTCCATTCAAAATGATGGAGTATTTATCATAAATGTGAAATGTGAAGTTTAGGAGGTCACGAGGAGGAAGGTGATGATCACCATATTGTAACTCTGACCTTGTGTTCAATAATATTTCCAAAATTAAGGGAAACATGTGAATAATACCAGGGAAAAAACTAGGTCATAATGAACCAGTGTGTGTAAAATATTATAATTTTAACCACACCCTACCAAGGTATCCAAGACCATCATGCTTACAAGAGTCAAAAATTATCACAGGTCCACATAATGAAATATCTCACAATATTGTCTCTTAAACACTCATTCAACATTTTGAAGGGTGTCCATACCTTATGCAAGGAAGCATATGAAATCAAAATATTTCATTCCAATGGGTGGTCATAGGACAAGAATATCATTCAGGGAACAATCTTTCTATTTACAAGATGAAGACCTATTTCAGTGAGTAATAGAAAAAAATGAAAAGGTTTGAGCATGTTGTAGTTGATTTTTGGTCACAAAGGTGAATTTTGAAGGCCAATAGGAGTAAGGTTGTGATATCCATATCTTTTTATCAAAAAATATCATCTTGGTCCCATATCATTACAAACCTCAAAACAATTTTTTTTAATGCCCCAAAATGTTTCCATATTTCACAGAAGAAAGAGATTATAATCATTCTACTATAATTTATAAAGTTCTTAATTAGAATAGGCTTTGTCTTCATCATATTAATCAACCCTCCTCCTCTCTCACTCTCTCCTCTTCCCTCTCTCTCCACATTATAATTCTCCATTAGGAATGTACTTTTTCACAATTTTGTCTTAGTCACTTAAGTGACCTTTAATTTGACATTGTAAGAGTTATTTTTCATTAATGAAAAAAAGGCACACTCTTATTCCCTAGGAATATTTAAAGGTCACAAATGATGAGGACATGTAAAAATTCATGTGGGGGGAGAGAAAGAGACATTTTTGTAAGCTATAAATTGGAATGACTTCTCCATTCCAAGGGTTTTTAATTTTTGATTATTGTAGGTTGTTGGATTTCACTACCACATCAAGAAATAAAAGTCACATTCCCTCTATTCCCTTATATATGTTCATTTATTCTCTCCAAATTTGTAAGCATTATGATCTTATATAACCAAAAAGGAACTTTTTATCATTAATTAATGGATTTGTAGAACTTTATGTCTCTGTTTTATTAGTATTTATTTTGATTGGATTATTTTGTTATTATAATTAAACGTATAACTACTCTGTATAATGTATGTGAATTATATAAGTCTAATAAAAAAAAAACCCTCTCTCCCCATTTCTCCTACTGCACTTTACCTTCCTTCACAATAAACTCCTCCCTTGTACAATGTACAAGCACTTTGACACAAGTTTAGTGGATTATTCCTATGTGATCCCCATCCTACTAGACACCCCATAGTTTTTTGGTATTTTACATTCAAAAATGGGATCCTCCCATACTCAAGAAGAGGCATAGTCCCATGATGTTTACTAAAAACTGATAATATAAACTGTAATAAATTACTTCACCAATAGTTTTATGGGATTCCACTGGGGAATATCTTCCCTTTTTGAACACTTAAAAGATCTTTAAAAAATAAAAAAATAAATATTTGATGATGCAAGAGCATTTCTCTCCAAGGTGCTCCTTTTGATGTGTTGGTCAGATTTTGATATGTAAAGGTGTTTTAGGTATTTTAGGAGATCTAGATATCATTTAAGTGTCATTAAATTCCATTTCATGTTTTCTAATTGGAGTTTAGGTTTCAAAAATTCAAATGCTATGTTTCCCTCCAATTGAGATATTTTGAATTCTTGTGTGTTTAAGCCATTATGGACTTGTTTAAGAAGTGTTAGAGATCCTATGTAGTTTGAATATCCTATTAAGAGGCTAATTATGTCAAGTAAGAATCCTAAAGGGTGAAAGGAGAAAAAATGATGTATCAAAAAGGTAAAATGTCTTATTTTGTGTATTGGAGTCAAGACATGTAAGAAAGAGTTAGTTATGTTTTGTAAACTAGATATAAAATTGGAAGGAAGTTTGAATGGAGATAGTTATGGAGGGATAGTTATGAATGGAGGAATCCAAGGGAAGGTGTGAAGGATATTTTTGTAAGGGTATTATTTTAAACATATGAAATGCTCTGTTTTCTTATAATACAACACAATGTTTCAAGCTTGTGATTGGTGAATCTCCATAAATATTGTTGTCTCCTTTCCTTTAATTTGTTATTGTAGATTGAGTATCAAGGATTTAATGATTGATTAAAACTTGGTTGGAGTTAAAGTCATGAAATTATCTGTTTTGGTTTACATTGTGGTTTAAATTCTATCACAGACTGTGCTATCTCAAGAAGAATATTGATTACTATTAGTGCAAGCTTATATAATGTTATTTATAATCTCTCTCTTGACAAGGTAAATGATAAATTTATCCAAAGGTATAATTTCATGCAATATAGTTTGATCTCTTATTAAATTTGAAAACCTAGGACACTGTATTACTGATAAACATAGTCCAATATGAGTAAAATTTAATAATTCCTTTGAAATATTGTGGGATAATCTCATTACTAACTACTTAAGATAAAATAAGAGGTTATCAAAGACCTTGGGAAGAATTCTAAGGTGTTAGAAACAATTATTTATCATTTATTGCAAATTTTGTGTTATTCGGGCTTTGAGAAACCCTACCTAGGGTTTGTAGGGTCAAAGCTAACTAAAACTATAATACTCATTTACTAAATCTTGAGAGTGGATCTAATGGTGGATACAAACTGCATAACCCTTGTGTAAATTTATAAGGAGCTAAAAGATCATAAAATTTCTTCCTTTGCATGATAGTAGGGTGGTAAACATGTAGAAGGAAATTTTGAGAGCCTAAATATAAACATACTGAGAAAGAGTGTCTTATGGATGAAGCTATAGTTGGAAATTTTCATGAAAAATTATAGAGGATCAATGGAGAATTGAGAATGTGATTTTGAATGGTGGGAATCCATTATGTTTGTCTTCTTTCATGACAGTCTTGGTACTAGCCTGTAGATGTTGTTTTGAGGGTTAAAAGGAATCAAGGGACTAAGTAAGTCCTTAAACTTTTAAAACTCTTTTTTGAACTCATAATTGAAGTATCTCAGTGTTTAGGGGTTTGGATAATGCCTTGATAATTTTGGAAGTGTAACAATACTATCTATCTTATTTGTGGAAGTGTGATAGTTATTGAATCCAACTATAGGGGTTGAAAAGGAGTGTTAGCATTCTATACCTTGAAATATAAGCTATTTATCTTGAATTGAGACTTGCATGTTTATAAGGGTATCCTGAGAGAGTAACAAAGGTATTTTGAATATTGGAAGATATGAAGATGTCCATAAAAGATCAAAATTAAAAATAGTTAGTCCTAAGCATGTAGCAAGACATTTGAAACTAAAGCTTGAGGATTTTGAGAAAATTGGCATACCTAAACCCTATTTCAAGTACTCAAAATTGGAATGATTTGTTTACATTGAGCATATATTATTGATAAAGAGGGAATAAGAGATAAATTATTGAAAAATAGGAGGAAATTGTGACAAATTTAATACCTAGCTATAGGTGTTGATGTGGAAGATGTAAACACACACTTGAAGCACTAAGAATTGTACTTTGAATTGAATCATAAAAATTTCTACATAAAATCTAAAAAGTGTGAGGAAGAGGTTTTGGATTTCCCATGGTGTGGTACATCACCAATTAATATTAGTATTTATCAGTCCATCTGTAGGACTATGTAAAGGATAAGAAGACTTAATAGAAAAATAGAGGAAGTTGAAATTTGGAGAAATTTTACAAAAAAACCTACCCTAAAAGTTTACATAGAAAAATAAAGGTTAAATGGGTATCTGATAGAGCGGTTTGTTTATTAAATGAGTCCATGAAACAAAATTTAAGTGTGGAAAACAAGGAATGTAGTGCTAGTAAGGGAGAATAGGAGGTTGGGAAGGAAGTGATACTGTAATAGGAGTTGATCCAAATAATTTAGTGCACACACGGAGGTTGGAAAAGGGTGTTCAAAATTGGTTTCAGTTTGTATTGGAAGATTTTAGATTGTTACAGCCTATAACTCACCAGAAACATGCCCTTAAAAAGCCAAAATTGACAATTGTGTGAGATAGAGGTGAATTTGAAGGTTTTGATTGAATTGAACAAATTTGATTTCTGGATTGGAATGAGGTGGTCTTAAGAAACATGTTGAAATAATTTATTAAGCCAATTTTTCCTTCTAATCCAAAAATTTCATATTTTGTGAAGGTTTCTTAACTAAGAAAAGTAGGGAAAATTTAAAAGTTTGATAATTTTATGAGATTGGTTGATTCTAACTCATTGGATTTGTTGTGTTTAATTATGCTCTACATCATTTGAAAATATCAAAAAATCATAAAACAAAACAATCATAAATCGTGAAACTCATTGCTTAAAATTCATTGCTGATTTTTACTATAAACCTGTCATTACTAGGCCGTAAATTCCCATGTCCATGTGGAAAATATTTTACAAAATGGAAAAATAAGTATTCAATAGAGAAGACCAAGTGAGTGACACATTGATATCTCATAATCCCTCATTGGAGTTGCAATAACAAGATGATTTCATACTTGTTCTCATATGGATTCCAAGTCAAGCACTCAAGTCTTCACCTCTTGGCTCGGTTTCATCTCCACTCTCTCCTTAACCATTAAAATTATTCCTCCAGAGATGGATGCACCTATGAGATGGCTCGGTATGTTAGAGTTGTCTCCACCACTTCATGAATTACCAAAAGGATCAAGAAAAACTTTCTCAAATTTTATGGAGATGGAAAAAATGTCCAGATGATCACATTACAACTTTCATCAAAACTTGTGACATTATTCGAGTGGGACATGAAGATATTTTTGTTTGAATATTCATGGATTCATTACAAGATGCCATTGTGAATTTTTTTTACTACTTTTGATCATGTTCAATTACTGAATGGGATGATATGAAAACCAAGTTTGAATCAAGGGTTAGGGAAACAAAATATGCACATACCCTCCATGATCAATTAGATTAGATGAAGAAACAACCACAGGAGCCCATGATATAATTTTTAGAAAAAATCAATAAGTTGATCAACATGATTCCTACTGGTTCTCTTCCTACTATAGATAATCAAATAATTTATATGATAATACTTAGTTTCCTGAAGTTGATTTCATGCTACAGAGAGCTCAACAAAATACTCTAGAAAATGCTCAATAACTTTCTGTTGAAGTAGAAGGTGATCTTATCATGTCAAGGAATATCAAGAACTATTCAATGAAGAATAAGGACTAGAGTTATAAAGATGAAAGAGCTGATCTGTTGCTATAAATTTTGGTCAATCATTTCACTTCGTTAAATAGGGAAATTACTCAACATACCTCATACCAAAATTGGATCATTAATCAGATTGTAAGATCACCCTACAGGTTTTCGTTGGAAACTCCACTGGTTAATGCAATATGTGGAATTTATGAAGATGAAGGAGGATAAATTTCTGAATATTAAATTGAAGAAGAAAAATAATATGAATATGTCAAGATTGAGTATTTTGAATGATCACTGTATGAAGATTATAAAAAATTCATGGATGATATGAATAGATACCCTTGTGAAGTGTTAACCCTCTCATAAATAGATAAATAATCCTCTTCTTCAGCTACCAAATCTAAGAATTTGAATCCTAAAATTAAGACTCTATGAAAAATAACATTGAAAGGAGGATCATCACAACTCATTTCCATAGGGCCAACCAAGAAGAAGCTCGCCACTACCTATGTCAATAACCCATCTTCATCTTTGAGTAAGTATCTTTCATCTCCTCTTAACAAATCAATTTCTAATTTTATTGATCCTCAAAATGGGAATCATACCCTTGTTTAGGTGTTTATAATTCCTAATGTACCTAAAAATTCTCCACCCTTTCACATCATTGACCATGCCCAAAAATCTAAAGTTCATACATTTGAGTCTGAGTACTTGAGAACTCATCCTAAGAAATTTGATAGGCTTGTCTAGTTTATCAAAGGAAGTATTCAGATCTATGTTCCAAAAATGCCACTACCAAAGAACCACCTCTTTCTCCTAATACCACTCCTTCTAAAAACCTTATTACTTATACACCCTCCACTTATGGGAGGGTATACCCTTTTTATCTAGCCTTATTGGTCAATGGATATAAATTAAATAATTTCATTATCAACCCCATTGCATTTGAAATTGTCATGCTCATAAATTTTTTTAAATCTCAAGGCATCTCTCTCACTCCCAATACTAGCCATTTTTATTCCATGAAAACCAAAGAAGTACCTCTTATTGACCAGGTCAAGGATGCTCAAGTAGACTTTTCATATTTTCCTAACAAGAAGATCATGATGAAAATACTTGTAGAATATATGCTATCCTCATGTGGTACGTTGTTGAGCCAAATATTCTATAAGGATGTTGGTGGATATATACATATGGATTGGTTGCATGCCACCATTCTAGTCAATGGTAAAATTAAAAATATCCTTCCCCTCAGGAATATTAAATACATGGTTCAAAAACTAGATGAACCAAGGGTGGACATACTATTTCAAGATTCAAAGTTTGGTAACTTCTTCATGACCTTAGATATTGGGTGCTCATATTGATAGTGGAGTCCCCAGGTACATTGGAGCTAATTGAGAAACACTAGGATGACCTGATGGAGCCAAAATTTGATAGTATTTGTTTCATGTTAGATATGAATGAAAATTATCTTTTTGATTGTAAAGAAATTCATGAAAACCTTAAATTATATAAAATATATCCTAAGGTGACGAGTAATATAGATCATAAAAAAATAGTGATATCAAACAATTTCTTAGTGGAAGATTCCCATGTTTCCAATCATGTTCTCACAGTTCAACATGAAAACCCATTTAATGGGTATGATTGTGAACACAAAGCTTTATCTTTCCTCTTAGGAGAGGATGAATCTTTCAAGAAGGAATGCATAAATGAAAAGATTATTGGGCCTATTGAGTTTTAATATACTCAATAAGAGGATGAATTAAACATTGAGATGGATTTCCAAGCTCATGATGATCAAGATTGGGAAAATGACGATCTTTATATTTCATCCCATTTTTTTTTTCATTCTCCTTTCAATATGAATACCTACTCAGTGAAGAAAAAATAGAAGGGATGGTGCTTGAGTCTCCAATGTTGATTTCATTCAAGATGAAAAATTTGGCAATGATGGATGTATAAATAAGAATATCCTTTAATCTTTAAAAATTGAATCTAATCAAGGGAATGATGTCTCCATCATGGAGGTGAATTTCAAAGTTCAAGATAGGGAAGAATATAATTTCCATATTGTATGTCTAACCTTGTGCTCATTCTCCTTTGAAGAAAATGAAGCAATGTACACACCACACCATAGAGAGAAATAGATCAAAGGTGATAAAATTTGTGTGAAGATTTTTTTTGGAGAAATTAAAAATCATAGAGTATCAAGAGGCTTGTGACAGTATTCAAAATCTCAAAATCTCTACTGATAACCAGCTTATAGAGACAATGGTCATGAAGAATATACTAAATAAAGGATAAAATTCCATCAAATTTCATAAGCCTTGGTGTGAAAATTACAAGCCTACTGTGATCAAGAATTATTCATGTAGAAGTAATGGATAATGAACAATTGTAATAAATTTGAAAATAAATGAGAATATAGAAACAAGATATCAAAGAACTAAAGGAAATGAGATTTCTAAATGAAACCTAACCTAATAGAACAATCATACAAAAATTATCAAGAAATTAAGAAAGGGGTTATATTTTACTAATCCCATCAATGGATTTTTGGAACAAAGGAATTTACTGACCTCGAGCATGGGGATTTTTTAGTGAAGAGTTAGTGTTACAATGAAAGTAGGTTGTCCCCCAAATTTACCATAAGTGTTTTAGGATGTTGTAGCATAATTTACCCTTATGTTTTTTGTTTCCCTTTCTATTTGGTGTATTTGTTTGGTTTTTCTTTTTTCATGTTGTTGTTTGTGTTAATTGGTGAAGGAATGACTCTATTACCCAATTTTTAAAGAACTGGTCTTCTTACCAAGTGAGATACATGAGTTTATTCACTACCCCTTATGGTTTAATGTCCCAGAGTTAGAGCTATTTTTTATCATCATAAATGTATAACATGTAAAATTGAAAATTTCAGCCATGAAAACTAAGACAAAACTTGAAAATTTTATCTCCCGGTCACTATTAAACCTTCCTCTGGTCAGCCTATTGTCAGTTTCATCCTAATACTAGGTCATCTGAAGGTGATAATAATATTTTTAAGTGTACTTATTTGTACAAAGATATATTTCCAAAGTGATTGATCTGAAGTAATTTAGATTCAATGAATAACAACTACTCCTATGGGCCTAAAAAGGTCCATTTTGGCCATTTTACAAGTGGAAAACACCCTCTAGAAGTATACAAGGAAAATTAAAATCATCAAGGAGTGGTATTTGATAACAATACAATCATTTAAAGAACTTTAGGGAAAATTTGTTGAAGAATTCTTTTCAAGAATAAATTGAGAAATATTGGGTAATTTGGGGCACATGGAATGAAAGCTCTAGTTCATGATCCATAACAAGAGTTCAAAAATATATTTTTGGAAATTCTTAGAAATCTATTTTAGCAGTTCTTCAAAAAAACTTAGTATTTTTCAATTTTGAGATTCTCCACAACATTTCTAGAATTTTGATGATATCAACGAAAAAACAAAGTGTAATCATTATCGGAGCTAACCACACAAATCTTGTTCTATTATCTTTCCGATGCTTCTTTTAGTTCACAAAATGGGTCAATAGGATAGGAGATGTGAACCTGACAAGGTGGACTAATAAAATAATAGTTATAGTTAGATAGATTTCAAAATTTTCCACTTCTATCTTTTCAAATCCATCCATAAGGTGGATATGAATGGTCTCCAAGTACGATGATATTTTGGTTCCCATCCAGAACCCTTCATATTATATTTTTAGCATTTCTTTCATATTCTCCTTGTATAACTATAAAGTAATATTTTTTGAATCAAGAGATAGATATCCTGGAATACATATCTCTTATGCATTTTACTAATTTTTTATTGTAATACTAATTGTTTATGTTTATATCTAATTCATTGTGAATTTCATTATTATAACACATTAAACCTCATTGTTAGTTTGTTGTCCATCAGGTTGCACTTCAATCTAGATAAAAAAAAATACCTTTTCCATATTATTCTTGGATATTTGGAAGGATTTGGGAGGAAAAAAATAATTTGAAAAATCTTGGAACCCTCTTCATGATAAAAACATCAATTTTGTTCCAAGACTCGGGAAGGTTTCTGTAAGATAATTTATAAAATCGCAGCTACCCCTCTCTGGTCCAAGATGAGAATAAGGCCATAAAATTTCATATTTCAAGGAATAATTGGGTCTCTAATAATTGATTGCAATGATCTTGAATATGTGTTTTTGAGTCAAAATCATACAAGGTTTGAACCCTAAAACAACTTTCCTATGCTTTCGAGGGTGAAATAACAACTAGTTCAAGTGTCCTTAATTTAGCACATACATAGGTGACATAACACTTATGCCACTCCTAATATGGAAATTTAGCAATTTTGAAACCTTTCTATTCCCTTGTATCCCCACTAAGGGATAAGGGGGATACCAAATTGTGACACTCAAGTCTCTCCCCCAAGTCACACTTTGGCCTTCCAACTATCTTAGTTATCCCAACTATCCCCTATGTCCCCTCTGTCTCCATAGTGCAAGGGGGACAAGGGCGACACCAAATAAGTTTTGTAACTTCCCTAGCCTCTCTCTTCAGGTACCTACACCATTTGGACACCATTTTATCACCCTCTTCATCCCCTCTGGATTGTCCTAAGGTGAAAAGGGGACAAGGGGGTCACAAAAAATTGACCCAAATGCATGGAAAACTTCTCAGTAACTCACCTCTGGTCACCTCGGAAACACCATTCTAGATCCCTAAAAACTTCCACTCCACCTTAAGCTCTCAATCTCACCCAAATCACATCTTTGGATCACCAATCGTGTCAATCTTGGTATCCAAAATGTGAAAGGGGGACAAGGGGATTAACCATTAGTGTAACCCCACTTCCTTCCACTTCAACCTCCTTTAGTCACGTGACAAGCTGCCATGGTCATGAGCATGTCGATGACCAAACTACATAGAAGTCCTAGGGCTAAATATTCCTCTCAAAAACTTTTCCATTTTTCATTGAAAATGTATCAAAGCTTGGTACTCCTCACCAAACTCTATGAAATGTCATAGACATACTGTCAACATAAAATTCCTATTTTTCCCTCTATTACCATTGCAACTCATACGATAGGTGAACCACAACCTTGAAATTCTAGAGTAGAGTTGTCCTGTCAGTAAACATGAGTTAAAACTCCTAAAAGATAAATTTTTCACTGCAACTCGACACTCACATACTTAGGAACCTTTATAAAATCTAACAATATTGTACGTTATTCCAAACATGTCTTAAAATATATAATTTTAAAAATGTATGCTAATGGTATTAGCTATCCACATCCATATCCCAAAATGAGAAAGAATACATCAGGAGGTCCAACATTTTGAGCACCCAATTACTAAAAAAAATAGTCGCTAGATAGGACTCCCTAGTAAAAAAGATAAGTATTTTAATTGATGATTAGACAAGTACTGCAATGGATGATTGGTCCCATTCTACCTAGTCTCATTACTAAATTTACCACCATTGCAAGGATGTCCTTTTTGTCTCTATGGAGTCCATATAGTGAAAGAAAACACCCCACATGATCTCAAAGCATCAGTCTGAAGCAAAAGGTAGATTTTTGATTGTCACTAGTTTGAGTATGAAGCATGAAAGGCTAATAAGATACTCATCCAAAAATAGTAAGTGTGAAAAATGGATATACATGTAAAAAATTTAGTTGAATTTATCCAAAGAATGGTAAATGTATTTTTCACTTAAGGTGCAATCCAGGACAAATTCAAACCATTAAGTCATGATGGAATCTTTTAACTTTATCAAACATGAATTAGAGGCTCCGAGATAGGACTTCCATGAAATAGCAAGTATCTCACAATTAGCGATTAGATCAACACTAATATCAAATTCCCTGTAGTGCACCTGTGACTAACATGAGGTTTGAGGCACAAAGTTGTCAGGCTAAGAGATAATTATCCTTCTGGTCTAAGTAGGAGAGAAAGACCTATGTAGGAGTGGATGAGAAAAAATAAGTATGTGCAAGGTGAATTTTAATTATGTTTATATCACTTGAAGGATACAGTTGGATTATGTCACTATCATCATAATCCCCATAGGATAAGGGAAATCATCATGAATCACATTTTGTCAAAGACATCAAATCAGATTGAATCTGTGTGTCATGTGTGTGTGTGTGTGTGCGTGTGTGCTCCAAAGTGTGTGTGTAGTGTGTGTCCAGACAAAAATGTGTGTCAAATGTGTGTGTCAACTGTGTGTGAACATGAATCAAACATCTCAAAGTGAATGAAAATGAAATCCTTCAAAATATCCAACGAGGTCCCTATGAAGGATTTGAAACATTAAAAGCTATCATTGAAATTACAAGATCATCAAGGTACCAATTCTACAATCATTGTAAATCATGATAAGAATGTTCCTAATCACTCATTCAAATGCCATGTATGGCAGCTCATAGCTCAAGCAAAAGAAGGAGATCACAACCACATTATGTCTACCCAATAGTGAGGTTTGAGACACTTAACAATTACATTTGTAAATAATGCTCACATCTATATGCAGGAGAATACCAAGGAGGATGACATTTACAAAAGGGTTTCAATGACATCCTATGGATGTTTCCATTTGAAACATGTGACATCCATGTCATAGAGGTAAATTCCTTCAAGTTTAATTTAGGGATCAATCCTATTCAAAGTGGCTATAGGAGGTGACCTATTTCAAACACGACCTGGCATGGTAATGTGAGCTAAAGGGTGTAACCATGATATCCTAGAGTGTCATATGTTTCACCATTTCTAGAAGTTACATCTTGGTCACAATAGGTCAATATGTGAGAAAGTGATGGTCATTTCAGTATCCTGAGGTTGTTACCATTCAAATATATCAAGTATCTCTATCTAGGAACAAGTTCAGGATGACCTAGTTAAGCTAGGTTATGAGGACCCAAGATCATCATGTTTATATGATCAAGAAGTTAGCTCATGTCCCACGAGATTTCCAACATGAGAGAGTAATGTGTATGAATCATCACTAACGATAAATTCCAGGTTAGAAGGAACTAGTGCATTTGGAGGATTACAAGGATAAACCATGGGCTGATTTCCAAGGTACTGAAGTACCATCATATTGTACATGAGTTAGAAGTTAACATAGGTCTCAACTTCACATGTTGTAAGATCTCATTAAGTAGTGTTTATTAAACACTCATCCAACACCTTGGTAGTGTGTTCAAACCTCACAAGGAGGAATGCATATGTAATCACACTCATTTCACTTCCAATGGATGACCATAGGAACAAGAATTTTATTCAAGGATCAATCCTGCCATTGTCATGATGAAGACCATATTTCAGTGAGTGACAAACAAACATAGAAATGGTTTGAGCACCATGAAGTTGATTTTTGGTCATGAAGATAAATTGTGAAGGCTTAGAGAAGTAAGGATAGTGATCCTCTATATTCTAAATCCTACCTTTTGCCATTAGAATAAGATCATCATTGTTCCAAAAATCAATGTTGATCTCAAAATAATCGTTTTTTTAACACTTATTCAATGCCCTATAATGTTTTTGTATCCCATAAAGAAATATATTGTAATCACAATACTTCAAGTCAGTAAGTTCTTCATCGACAGAGGATTCATCTTCATCATATTATTCAACCCTCCTATGCTCTCTCTCCTCTTTCCTCTCTCTCCATATCCTAATTATCCATTAAGAATTTACTTTTCACAATTTTTTTTTATTCACTTAAGTGACCTTTAATTTGACATTACAAGAGTTCTTTTTCATTAATGAGGAAAAGGTTCATTTTTAGTCCTTAGGAATATTAAAGGTCACAAGTGATGAGGAAAGGTGAAAAGTCATGTGGGGGAGAGGAAGAGATATTTTTGTATGCTATAAATTGGAATGTATTCTCCATTCCAAGGGTTGGAAATTTGATTACTGATGTATGTTGTTGGATTTACCACTACTACATAAAGTAATAAAAGTTAAATTTCCTCTATTCCCTTGTCTATGTTCCTCTACCCTCTCCTCTCTAACTTTGTAAGTAAATTTGATCTTGTATAACCAAGAAGGAAATTTGTGTCCTTGATTAATGGATATGCATAAATATTGTGTCTCTAGTTTATTAGTCTTATTGTTATTACATTTTTCTGTTCTTCTAATTGAATGTGAACCTACTCTAGATAATGTATGTGAATTTTATAAGTCTACTCACAACATTAATCCTCTCTCCCTATATTTCCTCTCAACTTCCTCTTTACCTCCATTCACAAAAATTCCTCCCTTGTACATTGTACAATAACTTTTACCACAAGTTTAGTGGAGTATTAGTGTGTGATACCTCAACCTAACCAACCACCCCATAGTTTTCAGGTAGTTTACATTCAATAATTGGAGCCTCCCCATATCCAAGAATAAGGGCTTCTCTCATGACCACTTGGTGTAACCATCTAATATGTTTGTAACTATAGAAAAATTATTTCAGTGATGAACTTTTGGACTCATTGAAAGTTTTCATTCTCATAAAATCACTTGAAGGTTGAACTCCTTTTTTTGTCTTTTTTCTCTTATATCAAAAATAATCTCATACTACAACTCATAAAGTAACTCTAAGATTTTAAAATCATCAATAGAAGAATTGTATGTTCTCACCTTAAGTCAATCATTGATGGATATCTCACCCAACATGGGGTTGTATATTGGAATGTGTAATGACATTGTATTAAAGTAATTTTTTTTTCTTAGTTCTTGAAATGATTTGTCCCAAACTGAAACATGGACACCTAGGTGATGAAGAGAGCCTTTCAAAAATACTTCCTCTCTCTTCCAAATGACCTTATTTCACTTCAATGTCATCTTGGTATTTTTCTACAGAATTTTTAGATTTTACACTACTCTAAAGGATAGATGAAATTATTCCTTCTTTAAGAGATGTTATTTATATTCTTCATGTATGTTACAATATTATAATCAACAGGAGAAAACAATACATTGCAATAATAAAAACTTTCTTTATAAGTGTATGTTAAAATGGACTTATTCCATTCATTAAGTAATCCAAATTTTAAAACTTTTTGAACATCTTGGGGTCTTATAATCAAATTACAACATACATGGATTTTGGATAATCTTCCATTTACAAACTTTTCCTGAACTGGGGGCTTAACAAACATGCATACAAGAAATTAGCACATGTATTGAAAGTATAAATTTTTAAATGGAAGGAAAATATTTCCAACGTATATTGATGAAAAATAGTATTTTGGTATGAACTCAAAAATTGATTTGGAGAACCTTTCTTTTAAGTTCACTCATTAATGGAGTTCCTTTTTACCCAACATGTCGATGTGATGCAAGAAGTGGTAAGACAAAACATGCTAAACTTTATTGTTAACATATATATGAGGATAAAAGTAATGATACAACTTTTATTAATAGTTTTGCATACTGTAATTCTCAATTGAATAATTGTCTCCATGTTTCACCATTAATGAGTGGATATAACTCCACACTTATAATCAAAAAAATGAAGTTAGTTTCATTGATATTTCAATGGAAACCCAAAAAAAATTGTAAGTGTAAAAATAGGACATGTCCCTAAATAAATTCTAGATTGTTAATATACTATCCATGAAAGTAAGTAATTTCTTACTGATACATTCTGATGGATGCTCCTCTTTTAGTTACTTCATTTTTGTTGGGTTCTTCATTGGATAGGTGGAATGATTTGGGATGCCTCTTGGACTATTGGTACTTGCCTCGCTTTCTTTTTCGGTATTTGGCAAAGTTATGGATGAATATTGATAACATTTTTAACCCAATGACCACTCATATTACAATGATTGGAAATTATTTGTACTTCTCCAATATCATCATTTAGAGAGTGGTCTTTATTAATCTTCCTTTCTAAACAACTTTATCTTCCAACACATGACCACAGCCTGGTTATTTAATCCAAAAAGAGAACATGGAAATGCATATCATAAATTATATGTTACCTACACTATTCACATAATCAAAGTAAACGTTGGAGTATTTATGTTATTCATACCTTTTAGGACTATGTAATTTTTTTTAAAATGACGATGAGGGAAATATATGTTTTCTCCTAATTTGGTATTTTCATCTCACTTTGGAGATTATTGAATTCTCTTTGGATGATTTTTATAGGATTGGAATGTTGTTCTTTCCTTTATTTCAACTTTCATTCACCTCTCAATGATCATTATGAGAGGAATGTCATTATTTGAAAAATGGTATCCTCATTAGTTTTGTGGAAGATATTTTTTAACATTGAATACCTTACATGGGCTATTTTTTATAGATTTAATCAGCTTGGGATATAAATTTTTCCTTACTTAACTGTCTTGGAGAATTCTCGATAATTCTCTTTTTCCACTTCCATGTCCCAAATTTACATCTATAATTCATGTTGTATTTCCTCAACATGTATGCAAATATAATTAATTCCCTATTATTTATAATTAATAAATGTTCCATATAAACCTATTATTTGTTTATCCTAATTGATCTCCTTAATTCAATGGAGGGGTCTGTCTTGCAAACATCAGGAATTTCTAAACAACTTAATGTTTGGATTCTGGTTGAACCAGATTATAACCTTGAAAACTTGTATTGAGGATATTAATACTATCAGCACATTTTATTATAACTAAATGAACTTATGGAAAAATATAAGTAATATAGTTATTTCAATTGAATTTATTTTTGCAGGTATTCTGAGTAACATCTTATTCTCTTTATTACAATAAGGTAGTTTAGCATTTGATGTAATTTATATTGATGTTCCAACCTTTAGTTTGAAATAAAAATTTTGTTGCATATTTCACATTGTCAGCCAAATGGATCCATACACGGTACCATCCTAAACTAATAGAATTCATAATAGTAATGGTTTAGGGGATCGTACACATTAAATCACATAACTAAAAGGAATGGTTGGGTAGATAAAAGAGTACCCAGACTATACCAAAGGAATATCACATACACATTATTCTGCAAGGTCAATCCTAAGAACCTTGTGGAACATGAAAATATGCACTTGAGTTTGTAATGATCGATGTGAAGAAACAAGTAATAAGCAAAACATTGAGATCAAAAGGAATGAATCAACTCCAAGTAAATTATTATGCTATTGCAATTAACATAGCTCAAATCATTGAAAATCACATGATTTAGGACTGATTGATCTAAACTCATGTGCATTACCTTTATGTGATTGACATATTAAACCCTAATGAGGCTATTTTGATCTGCATCAAGTGACATGACTCCCATTGTTAGGTTGATATAGACGTTGCTCATGACGAGCTTGACAAGTCATTACACCAACTGGATAAGGGTTTCCACCCTTTGCAAGTGAGATATTCACATTAATAAAGGTTCATGCCGAAGGATATAATAGGATAAAAGATAACTATAGATAATCATTAGAGAGTGCTTCAATGGGTCACTGATTACAAGCTAATTACTATATTTTTACCACATGTACAAATGCATTCTGAGTTCTGGTTAATTAGAGGAGTTAGAAGAAATGAGGAATCTGACACCCAAGGCTAGGCCCACTTATGTTTCTACCCCCCTCAATAATTTTTTCATTTTGATTAATTACATGATATCCCCATTAGGAGCAATTCATTTCTTTATCTGCAATGAGTTTACATACTCCACCTTAGTCATAGGAACCTAATTTCAGTTTTAATTTAGATGTTTCCAAGTATTGTTATTTCCCAAAATTGTAGCCCTGACAACAATTTACTTGATTACTCCTAAATATCTTTATAATTGTGCATACAAAATTGGCATTACTGAAAGTTTACATCCACTTACATTGATGATTAAATGACTAGATTAATGAACAACCTAAGCTACAGAGTTATCTGTTACACCACCATATTTGGCAATATTTCTGGGGATACTGCTAAGTTATAAGGTTTTTGAGAGGTTTTTCATTTCTTAGAAGTATTTTAGGCAATTTAGGAAGTTCACCTCCAACAAAGAACCCCCCACTAATTTTAGTTGATTGAGTTGAGCTAGTTAATGCATGCACCATCCAAGGGATGCCCATGGTATATTTTTACCCAATCCACTAGTAGCACAAATCTCTTCATACAATTCTAAGGATTTTGAAGAAGATATACCTTCCTTTGTACAAGATTTTTTGTTTGAAGATCCCTTTCCAAGTTAAATTTGAAAAGTGTGTCTCTTGATAACTATGAAACATGGTAGAAGAAGTGAACCAAAATTTTGAAGATGAGGGATAACTACCTTTGAGTTTACCAATTCCAGAAAATGTATGAGGACCGGATGTAGCTATGAAGAATATTTCTCCCCTTACTTTGCAACCTAACTTTCATGGGATCCATGACAAAAGACCCATTAAACCCTTTTGTTATATTTTACGTTCTAGTGCATGAGCTATGATTATACCACTAATGCACATAAATTGACCAAAGATATTCCCTACTACACTCAAGGATGCAACCTTGAGATGGTTCATGGGTTTAGGAAGAATGTTCATAATACCATCTTGAAGTGTGACAGATGAAGGAGAAGTTTCTCACTAAATGCTAGGACTAAACAGGCCCAATAGCAAGAGGAGGTGATGAAATCTAGAAAGATGGCATAAAAGGAGGATGAACCATTGGAAGACTATCTAGAAAGATTCTTTTTTCACGTTCATAATACAAGGAACATAAGACTATCTCTTGAATATCTCAAATTTCTCTTTTTGAATAAGCTTAGTTGAGGATCACCTGATGTCTAGATCTGATAGGAGAGGAGACATTCAAAGGATACCTTTGAGGAAATTTTTGATAGCCTAGGAATTAATCCAGAGCCACCATCCTAAAGATAATAAGAAATGTAAATCAAGAGGTACTGATCTAAGCTACCAAAACAATTGGGGACATATCCAAGTTAGAGATTGTCACAACATTTTCAAGAACATGAAGTATGAATAGTTTCAATGACATGGCCACTCAAGCTTGATGGTTTACATGTATTCCAAGAAGAAAATAGAAGATGCAGAGGAAACACTCACCTAGTTCTGACATACATGCAGAAGAAAGAAATTTGATTGTAGATGCAGAGGATTAGCCAACATTACAAAAGAAAGGGAGGCTTGACCTGAATTCAAGATGTTGGAGAAACAGATGATGGGAAATTATTCTATGTTTCTCAAATAAATCCATGGTGTGATTGGGAAACATGGGATCACCTCTTAAGATGTGGGACTTGGGCTCGAGGTGAACCTCCGGAGAAGGCCAACTTCCTCTTCCTAAACTAAGTGTTGTACTACTCCTAGTGCAATAAAATGGTTATCTAAACCTATGCTAACATTTTCATGGGTTTTAGGGAAGATATTTGCAAGAAATGAAACTATACTAGGGATGGTGATGCACCAAATAAAGGGTATTTTCAGACTCAGGAAGGGTTAATTTGAAGAGGGTGTGTGCACCACAAGTCAACTTCACCTGCTGCAACTTAGAGAGGATACAAAATATCACAAACTAGGAAGCATATGTTCCTTTTGTTAAACTCAGATTATGCATAACAGATAGATCAAATTCAAAAAAACACAATCAATCACCATGATAATATAAAATAGGCACATGTCAAACATCTATTTCACTTATAACAGTCAATGATAATATGGCTTGTATAACAGAAGGAAGATAACCTTTTCCACAACTGATATTCAAACAATTATATCACTTTCCAACATAATGAAATAAGATATTCTGAGATAAAGGCAAGCCAACCACTTATACTAAGGAACTATGTATTCACAAAGCATAAACACATCAACCATTAACACAATAACTCAGCTTTCCATGGAAAAATATCACTCTGAATGTAATTGAAAGGTTCCTGAATAGTCAAATCACTCTTCTAATCTTTAAGAGAAAACTTCTCCAAAAATTGATCCCCCTAAAGACTTAATGTACTTCTCTATTTATAAGTTCCTTAGGCTGAGCCATTACAGCTAGGCCTTAACCAACAAATTACTAAAAATAGAAATGTTATTAAGTTCTAGGGAACATGCTCCCATAAAAATAGCAAAGTTTGTTGCAAGAATTTGACCCAGTCAACCCTGCAACTTTGACCGATCTAGAGCTTGGATCAGTCCTCTCATGGCCACCTAGCTTTGGTTGGGCTCTACAACATCTTCTCCAGCTCCGCTTTTTCCTTGGTCCTTCTCCCAGGAAGCCATCTGATGTTTGTATTCGATGAAACACTTAATAATTCCCTGAATTTCTTCATCCTCTGGTCCACATGCCTAGTGATTAACTACATCTTCCATCTCAATCTATTCTTGCTACTTTGGCTAGAACTCTTCTGAGTTTACTTACTACCTTTCTTAGTCATCTAGTGAAGTTTTGGCATGAAACCAACCTGTCAATGGAGTCACTGCAGAAGGTTCTAGTTACTTCGTCATCCCTTTTGACCAAGTCCTTGAAATTCAGCTTGATCTGATCTTTAGGAAGAGCATCGATGTTTTCATTGAAGAATTTACAATTGATATTATCAAACTCCTCTGAAATGTCATTTAGAGCATCCGTTATCTCTATACGCTTGTCATCCAATTTCTTAATTAGATCCTGCAAAACCTGGGATCGAAACTCCATAGCTTTTTGATACTCAGAAAGTTTTGAGGCATCATCTATTACATCTTCCTGGAGAAGTAAATCTGAATCTTCTTCTCTGATTTCACTCCATGTAGTCAAATTCAAGTTCAAATTATTATTATCTTCAGAGAAGGTTTCATCCATTTTTTGAATAGAGGTCCTTTCAGCTTGTAAATCATTGTATATGTCAACTGCTTCCTTTATCAAAGGATTGGCTTCTTGCAATATACACTCCATCCATCCATTTACTGATCTTCCCTTCTGACCTATCTTCTCAATCTCATGATAAGAAATATCATCGAGGGTGGAAGAAACTGTCAGAGCCGTGGTAGTTGAAATCTCGGTAGATGGAGAAGGTTGTGTCACTTTTCTCAACAATGCAGTGAGTTGTTCAACCTTTTCTTTGAGCTCATCCTTGGAAGCCTTGTCTTTGTCATATTTTTCTAACATATTTCCAAGATTAGTCTGCACATCCTATTTTTCCCCTTCATGTGTTGCTTTTCCCAGTGAAAATATAGAAATTTGATAATCTGCTGCTGTAATAGTTTCCTTGGTTTTCCCTTCAACGGGAGTAGCAACCTCTATGACCCTTTCTCCAGATTGATTTACTGATAGGCTGGAAATAATATTTGGTCTATTTTCCTACCTTTTTGGTGTGTGTTCCACCACGCTCAGGTCTATAACATCCACAAGAGGTACTTTCTTTTTCTGTTTCAGAGTCTAGTGAAACAACCATTCTGGTATAACAGATGTTGATGAAAATGGCACCACCGATTCGGTACCTGAAGCACTAGTCAAAACAAGAGCACCAGTAACATTAGTTGGCATTTGAACAGAGGTGGAAATAATGGATGGGGTGGATGTGAGGATGGCCATAGGAGTGGACACAATGGGATTAGAAGATGAGATGGAAGGAAATGGAAGTGTTAGAGGAAGTGAAGTAGATATGGGTGACCCAATCATTTCCCCTACTGAGAGAACTGGAAGAGATGAGAACACTTGGGCCATAGAAGGAGATGGGAAAGAAGAAATGATTGTAGAAATGGAAGGAAATGATGTAGGAAGTGACAATGGAAGAGAAAGGGGAGATGACAGGCCTTGTGAGATACTTGGAGAATTAGTGAATTCAACTATTTTTGACATTGGTATTGCTGGAGACATGGCCTTGGAAGTAGGAACTTTAGAGAGAGATGAAATGCCTAAAACAAATGAAATCTTCTTGGGGACTATATGGGACCTTTGGGTAGCCCTCTTTCCTTTAGTAGGTGTTGGAAGACTCATTGTTGATTGGGATTTTGTTCTTATAGGTTGATCTAACCCTTTGGGTGGAATTCCCAAAGTAGCCAACCAATTATATGTCCTCTACAAAATGGGCCCCACCCTCTCTTTAGTATTGCAACATTCTTCTACATACCAATCAATCCATGGTAATGGTTGATTGGAAACATTGTTATCTTTGTAAGCTGCATCCAATACCTCTTCTTCATCCTCCATTCCCTTTGGAATCTCTGTGATCCCAAACTGTCGAACCTCATCCAGGGTCAACCTTTCATATTCCCATTTTTGGATAATAAACTCATCTCGACAATGAATCCAAATATCTTCTAACTGAGGTACATGAGAACTAGATAAACATGTTTCACTAAACTTTCCCCAGTAATCAAAATTTGTTTGAGGATGAAATGTTTGCAAGGTCACTTCTACCATTTTTGCATTCACATTCTTAACCTTGTAAATACTTTCACATGTATATCTACCGATTGAAATGGGAAACTTGACTCCCACCTTATGTCATTTGTTCTGGATTTTATGGTAGTCCAACAATTCTGAACCAATTCTAACAAAACCCATTTGTTCGTAGGACATCTTGGCAGCTTACTAGGAGCACCTACAAAACTAGGAATCCAAATGTATGTGAATGTAGGAAACTGCAGGTAAATTACCCCCCACTTGCGTACCTCCTTGAAATCTTCATCAAAAATTCTTATCTTGTATAAATCCTTATCGAACTAGTAAAGGATAACAACGAAGAAACCGTCATTTATCCTTTGGAAGTGTCTTCTTCCTTCATCCATTGTAAGCTGAGGATAAAAATCATAAATTTGTGAGGCACTCCTTACACCTTTAGTATTCAAACCAGTGAAATCTCCCATAGCAGCGGTGGCATAGACCAAGAAAGAGGTCATGAAAAATTTCTTCGAAGACAAAACCTTACTTAATTGAAAACAAATGGAGTTACTGATATGCTCCCCCCATCGTATAAGTTCCTTGTTTTTCTTGATGGTGGCAATGTATAAGAACATCCATTCTTGAAATTCCTTCACAGAGGCAAGGCCTGAAATTCTACTTAATAATATGATAATATCATTCACTTCCTGGATGAAGTCTGATCGATAAAGGGTCTTTGGCAACTTGGCGACACTCTTGGCCAAGTAGCTCTTCATCATGACCTTTGTACATAAATCAGTCTCTTTATCCCAGTGTTCAATAATTGCCTCTGGTGAAATTGTGGCATAGTCTTCAATGTCCTGGAGTTTGAACAAGTCTTCAAAGAAATCAATGTCTAATCAAATTACCACCTTGCCGTCAGCATCCTTTACTGACTTGGAGTCTTCATCAAAATGGGTTGCTGCAGCCAAGACAAACTCAGGGCAATGCATTGATGCAGGGAAACCAGCAGCAAGAACAAGTCCACTATCATAGATAGCTTGCATCCAGGATTTCTTATTAGGAGCCTTTACCCTTGCCCAGAAATCAGGAAAATCAACCTTCCGAGATCAGTATCTCCTATGTTCCCTAAGTCTGAAGATAAACAAGAGTGAGGAGAAACTCCTAGGAATGTATACTTCATTTTCTCTTTTCCCTTTGCTGAAGAGGTTGACATTAAATTTGGGTTTCAGAATCTGAAAAAGCCTTTGGAACTTTGTAACACATACTACAAAGGTCCTGAAATGTCAAAGTCTCAAAATTTTGAAAGGACTTTAAATCTGAAAGTACAAAACCTCTGAAAACCTGAACAGTCCAACCTTCTGAAATTCTGAAAAAATGAATCTTCCAAAACACCAAAAAGAAAAAAACCTCCTGAAACCTGAAAATTAAAACCTCTCAAAAAGTCCAACCTCCAAAATTGAAAATGAAACCTCTGAACTCTGAAAATGAAAAACCTCAAAAAAAAACCTCCGAAAAGTCCAAAAAGTTTGAAATCACAGACCTCGCAGAAGGCACAAATAGCAAGGAAAATGCTTGGGAGGATCTCAAAATGAACTCTGAGTTAGATGCCTATAAAAATGGGATTTTGTAACTGTGTAGGTCATGGAAAACTTCAAGGAAAACATGGTGGAACGCCAAGGGTTCCATTTTCAAACACAATAAGGAAGAAAAAATGAAAATAATAAGGAAGAAGACAAACCACAAAGATCTTAAACCAAAAAGAAATAAACTAAAATAAAATACCTTGAAAATGACACCAAAAAGTACAAGATGCAGTAAAAACCAGATCGTCAAAGAGAAATGTCAGGTGAAAATGGCAGATAAAATCACGAGTTTAAATAGAAAAAACCAACATTAATGCCAAATTTGAACATACGGAAGTAGGTAAGAATTAAATGCACAAAGAACTCTGAAAGTTTGAAACCCAAAAGTCCTGAAAGTCTGAAATTTTCAGACTTTCAGAGTTTCAGACTTCGGAAATTAGGAGGTGAAAAATCGTGAAACTGGTGATGGAAAAACTCTGAAACCCAAAAGTCCAAAAGTTTGAAATTTTTGGACTTTCGGAAGACTTTCAAAAAATGGTTGGGGAAGTTCGAAAGTGAAAATGAAATCAAAAAAATTTTGGAAAGACTTTGGAACTCTGAAATAGAATTTCCAAATTTCGGAAGTCGAAAGCTTGAAAGTCTCTGAAATTTCAGAAGTTTCAAACTTCAGAACTTGAAGAATATTTTACCCAAAAATGAAATGAATTCTGAAACCTGAAAGCTCTGAAAGTCCAAAATTTTGGACTTTGGAGTTTCAGACTTCGGAAAGTCAAAAATCATCAAATTACCAAGGGAAATCTCCAAATTTTGAAACCCGAAAGTCTGAAATTTCATACTTTTAGGTTTTCAGAGTTTGGAACTTCAAAATCACAATTTCGATTCTTTTCCATAAAAATTTCTGAAAGGGTGAAATCCCCGAAATTTGAACTCCTAAATTTTTGGATTTTTAGAATTTGGAGAATTTCCAAAAATTGCTAAATTCTTCCTCGTGAAGGATTTTCAAAAAAAAATTGATCGATTTTAACATCTGTTTCTCAAGGTAGATTTTAAAATTTAACATTTTTGGTGACCTCTAGGGAATGCTTTCCTGCTAATATTTTTGATCAGTAGCCTTATACAAACCATTGGGAAAAGGAGTCTTGGAAGCAAAACTACATTCAGGGTGCACACAAAACAAAAGAAAAAGAAAAATGAAAACAAACAATGTGCAAAGCACTTGGAGGAAAAGACAAAAGAACATTGTACAGGGTGAAACAATCTCAAAAGCAAGCTTTGAGATGTATCCCATTCATGTGAATGGGAAATTATTCTCCATTGAGTCTAGATAGATGAAATGAATTCACCTCTTTGCAACTTGTGATGATATATGGTCCACTCCAGAGAGCGTCAAACTTGGCATGCCTACCTAGTTTGGCTCTGTCTTCATCCCATTTGAGAACCAAATCTCCCTCTTCGAAATGCCTATTAGAAGCTTTCTTGTCAAAGGATTTCTTGACCTGAGCCTGATGTTTTCCTAAAGTTTTCATAGCCGTGTTTCAAACTTCTTCCAACTCCATGAGTTCAGCAAACCTCACTGTCAAAGAGTCATCTTCCATAACTTCGAGCTGATGAGCCAACTCAAAAGAAGGTAATTCCAAGGAGAGTGGGAGATTTTCCTCCCTTCCATATACAAGCACAAAAGGTGAACTTCCAATTTCTCTTTTAGGTGTAATTCGATCTTCCCATAAGGCGATCTTAAGCTATGTATGCCAGGTCCTTTTGTTAGCCTCCATCGTGCATTTGATGATCCTTATGAGATTTTTGTTACTAGACTCGGCTAGCCTGTTCCCCTGTGGATAGTAATTTGATGAAGTTTTGAGGTATACCCCATTCTTAACCAACCATTTTCTCAACTTCAAATCAAGAAAAGCCATTGCATTGTCAGAAATAACAGTAAAAAGAACACCGAACCTTGTCATTATATTTTCCAAGAAATCAAGGACTGTCTTTTCATTGCTTTCTTTCAAGGCCACTACCTTTGTCCATCGAGTGAAATAATCCCTTGCAGTAAGAACCCATTTATGTCCATCATTGGATGGAGGGTTGATCATCCTGATAAAATATAACCCCCATTGAATGAAAGGTTGATCTACTTGAATGGGGTGTAGGGGAAGAGCTGTCAGCTTCTGTTTTCCTGTGAAAAGGGCACATTCTTTACATTTCCTCACCCAGAGATGAGCATCTTTGAACAAATCTGGCCAATAATAACCAGCTCACATAATTTTAGTATTAGTTGTTCAAAAAGAGTAATTGGATAGACCATTGTGGAACTCTTCTAATATTTTATTCACATGTTCCGATTTGATGCAATGAAGAAGAACACATGTTCAAGTCTTTTCAGAAAAGAATACTGTCCACCAGGACATATGGAATAGACTAGAGATGAAAAGTAAGTCTTTGAACCTTATCCATATTTGAAGGATATGCCCCTGAAAGGAGGAAATTTTGCATATTTTTCAACCAATCAATCTGATCATTACCTTCGTCAGTATTCAAAAACATAACATCTTCATCATCTTTGACCTCCATGTCTGCAGTGAGCTGCTGACACAAACCCTTTCCTCTAACAAGTTTAGTGACTTTGATGTGTACATCATACTCCATTACCTTGGTGATCCATCCAGCATGTTTCTCATTCATCTCTTTATTCAACAAAAAATATTTGACTCCAGGATGGGAGACCATTAGGTGGATTTTGTTATTGGACAACATGTGCTTAAATTTCTTCAAAGCTTGAATAACTGTAAATACCTGTTTCTCAACAAATGAATATTTGAGCTCATATTCCTTAAGGGATTGACTAAAGAAGGCAATTGGTTTCTCCATCAGATCATCATTTTGTTGGGTCAGAATCCCTGAAATACTTTCCTGACCTACAAAAGCATAAAGAATAAAATATTTATCAAACCTGGGGTTTACCATGTGGGAGCTTGAGAAATGGCTGTTTTGATAGCTTTGAAACTCTCCCTCCCTTATTTTTTCCATGAGAATGGAATATTCTTCTTCAACATGGCTGTCAGTGGTTTAGCCAATGTTGCAAATTGGGGAATGAATCTCCGTACAAAATTTATGGTTCCCAGGAATCTCTGAAGGCATTTCTTGTGACTTGGAAGAGATAAATACATAATTGAATGAACCCTAGCTGGATCGATAGACAATCCTTCTATTGAAACAACATGTCGCAAAAAATTCACTTGTTTCACTAAAAAAATACATTTAGGATTGAGTGAAACCCCAAATTATCTACATCTTTGAAAAACCTTCTTTAGATGTGTGATATGATCTTTGGCATGCTTGGAATATACAGTTATATCATCAAGGTAAACCAAGATGATATCATTAATTAATCCTTTAAATGCCATGTCCATGGCTCTTTGGAAAGTAGCCCCTGCATTGGACAATCCGAATGGAATTTTATTATAAGCATACATCCCCCACATAGTAGTGAAATCCATTTTGAATTGGTCAAATTCTTGGCCTAGAATATGATTTTACCCTGAATATCCATCGAGCAAGGAAAACCTTTGAGCCCCTACCACCATTTGAAGGATTTTCTCCATTGATGGAAGAGGATAATGGTCTTTCAATGAGGCACGGTTCAAATCTCTGAAGTCTACGCACAACCAGATTTCTCCATTCTTCTTCCTTACAGGTACCAGATTAGCTACCCATGAGGAATGCATGATAGGAAAAATTATACAGGCCTCGATGAGTTTGGTTAGCTCCTTCCTCATTAGTGGCTCAATCTTGGGATTAATTGGCCTCTATTTCTGATGAACTGGTTTTGAATTTGGATCTAGTTCGATGGTATGTTGCGCTAGACCTGGATCAAAACCACGCAGGTCTTTGTAGCTCCATGCAAAAATGTTGTGATATTCTTGACACATTTTGATGAAATATTTCTTCTCTCTGAAAGTACATACCTTCCCAATCTTTAAAAGTTTTTCACTTGCCACCTCAACCTCTTCAAAATCCTCTTCTTTGACTACCATGTTTGTGCTTTGTTTTTTGGCCTGATCATCTGAATTGAAGATGGATTCAAGAGTAACTAAGCCTTTTGGTAGCTTGTTTCCCTTCAGTTGTATAATTTGATCACCAAATGATTTTTACATTTTATCTTAGTGTTTGGCAGAAAATTCTACCTCTTCTTGCAGGAAAAGAGAAATTTTTTTGTCACTATCAAATACCTTCCAACTACTCAAATTATCTAGAACTACAGGATGGACCACCATCTTGACTATTTTTTGCTCTTCTTTCATGATGTCCACAGGTATGTCATACTGCAAGCCAATTGTAGCAAGCCTATCAGCATCCTGATTTTGTTTTCTAGGAACTGCATGAATTCCAAAAGCTTCAAAATCTTCTATCAAGTCCCAAACTTGATTTTTGTATGATCTTAAGAGATCATTTTTTGATGCACTACAGGCCGTCACTTGATGCACAACCAATTCACTATCTCCAAAGATAGTCAGAGCCTTGATTCCTTTCTTCTGAGCTACTTGAATCCCTTGTATGAGAGCCTCATATTCGGCCACATTATTAGTGCAACTAAATTACAATCGAAAAGATGAGAAGTATTTGTTCCCTTCTGGAGAAATCAACATAACTCCTACACTGGACCCATTTTTACTTCTTGAACCGTCAAAGAAAAATTTCCACAATCCATCAAAATTGTTTAATGTTTTAACCAATTGAGGTATGATTGTTTCTTCTTCGTGGATACAGTATGTACCCAATCTAGTTTCCTCCAAAAATAGTATTCCAGATTCTTCATCTGCCAATAAATCAAGTGTAGGGATCATATTGAAGATATGTACTTACCTCATCAAGTAATGTATCAGGAACCTCTTCTACGAGAGTGGTTGGTTCATGATCAACATCTTCATCCTCTGGATCACAAATAACATAATTCCCATTTATGGGATTAGCAGTGTATGGCTCCACATGATTATGGAAAATTGGTTCTACTCTTATAGTCACCTTCATTCCATAGTGAGTTCTAAGAATCATATGTGACCAATCTGATGACAAGTAACCACCCATCTTGGCAGTGAAATCTTGTGATAGGAAAATGGTGAAGAGAGGAGGAAGATCAATAATGGATATGTCTTGTGTGAATGACAAGTTGGGACATGCATGGATGGTAAGCTGGAGTCCCTTAATAACCCCAAAAGTCTTAACACTTGTGCCATCTAGATGAACAACTCCTTTTGCAACTGGTGCATATTGTATGCCTAGTACATCTACAATCTGTTTAGGCATAATGGAACTACTGGCTCCAGAATTGATCATGCAATTATGAACCAAATGATCACCAATGATCAAAGAAATATAAAATTGTGGTGGCTTGATAGCCTTAGGAGTTCCTTTCTCCTCTGGCTGACACAGACTTGTTGCTATTGTTGTTTTATGACATGATGATCTATCAGTTGTACAAAAATTGTTCAAAGCCTCTTGCAGCAGATTCTGTTGAGAAGGAATTGAGAGTGTGTCCCACATTGTGATGCTCAGGTTGGTTTTCTTCATTTGTTCTACAATGCTGAATGGAATTGCCCCAACTTTTCTAATACCTTTTTGGGCATTAGAGTCTTCTTTTGGAAAATTCTTATTTGGCACTGTGATGCCTGAAGAACCTTCTTGCCTCACAGCTTGGCTAATAGATGTTTTTGGTAGTTTCTTTCTCGCATCTTTATCAACTGTTGTTTCTTTCTAGGGCTGTGAAGTGGATATTTGATCATCTTTGGGAGCTTGAGATTCCATTGCTCTATTTTTAGAACGAGTTTTTCCCACTACTGATGAAGCTTCTGCATTCAACCCGCAAAAATCTTCAGCTTGCTAGTTAAGAAAAGTGACTTCTTCAGGGGCCTACGGTTAATTTGTTACTTCTTGTAGATGAATTATCTGTTAACTCTGAAGGGGAAGATATGCTTTGAACCATAAGGGCCTAACTAAGAACTCCATGGGGAAAATATTTTGATTGTGGGGTTGAGAACAAGGATAACACCATTCGTAGTCTTGGACTAGATTATTCTAGATAGGTACTATGGCTCTAGATGAGCTAGCAGCAAGAGGGTTCTGAAATTTCAAAGGCCTGACATTTGTAGCTTGACCTGCAATTTGATTTTGAGGCTGGTTGTTCCCTTGGAAAGGAGGATGGTTAGCCTGATACTGCTGGTTTTGTGGCTGGTATGGATGATTATATTGAAATTGTTGCCTCTTGAGTGCAACGAGCTCATTTCCAAAAGTTTTGCAGCAGTGACTTGACTTCAAATAGATCATTTGAAGAGGTAGGGGTAGACTGAGCTGGTTGATTAGAGGCCACTAGAATAGGAGCAATGATAGGCTGATTGTTTGTAAGATCTAGAGAAAATGACATTGGAGGTCATGGAGCTATCTTTCCAGCCTGAATCAAGGAATTTTCCACTCTTATGGAAACTTCGTAAGCATCAGGTAATGTAGTCCCTCCCATGGACTGGATCATAACTGCTACATCGCTATTCAAGGCTCACAAATAGTACAAGAATGCATTATTTGAAGAAGGTTTTATGAGTGCTGGAATCCTATTCCAGGTCCTGTGGAATTGGAAATTGAAATCACTCATGTATTCTTGGGGAGCTCTCTTCATGGTAGTGAGTTGTTCCAAAAGTGAT
This sequence comes from Taxus chinensis, assembly GCA_019776745.2. Classification (NCBI taxonomy): domain Eukaryota; kingdom Viridiplantae; phylum Streptophyta; class Pinopsida; order Cupressales; family Taxaceae; genus Taxus; species Taxus chinensis. The sequence continues at coordinate 213,081 of JAHRHJ020003167.1, forward strand.
AGGTGATCACTCTTGTCTTCAAACTATTTACAGAGATTTTCTCCTAACTCATCCCAAGTGGTTATAGTGCCAACACTTAACCCTCGAAACCATTGAAGTGATTTTCCCTTGAAAGAAGTGGCAAAAAGTCTGATAGCAACGTTATCCTCTGTGATTTATGTACAACACAAATACTAGCTACATCAAGAATATGTTCCACTGGAGTAACGTGAGTTTCCCCTGTATAAAAGGGTAAAATTTTGAGTGCCGCAATAGGTATAGGGTCACGTTGAGCCAACAGAAGAGGACTGCTTGCATTGAAAGGGGGAAAAACTTGGTTTCATGCCATAGCAACAAGAGTTGGTTATTCCTTGGTGGAGGAAACCTTCAGTATGGAGGGGTTAAATGACCCCTACGAGGTAAATCTACAACTGGTGATAATAAAATTCCTCTTCTCCTTCTCTTTGTAGGAGACAAGGAAAGTTCAATATGCTGGTAATTTCCTTGCTTTGAAGAAGCTCTTTTCTGAATTCTTCACATAAGTTAACACACTGAGATTTGAATCCAGAGATATAGAGTCACCAGGTACTTTGATTTATGTAAGTGAGAAGAGAAGTACCAACTCTCTGTCCCACTGGGCATGCCAAAAAATGTTGTCAAATCACTGCACCCTCTGAATGGCCAGAATGTGAATAAGATGTTTGGTGTGATTGGGACACATGGGATCACCTCTCAAGCTGTGGGACTTGGGCTTGAGGTGAACCTCCAGAGAAGGCCGACTTCCTCTTCCTAAACTAAGTGTTGTACTACTCCTAGTGCAATAAAGTGATTATCTATACCTATGCTAACATTTTCATGGGTTTTAGAGAAGAGATTTGCAAGAATGAAACTATACTATGGATGGTGATGCACCAAATAAAGGGTATTTCCAGACTCAGGAAGGGTTAATTTGAAGAGGGTGTGTGCACCACAAGTCAACTTCACCTACTACAACTTAGAGAGGATACAAAATATCACAAACTAGGAAGCATACGTTCCTTTTGTTAAACTCAGATTATGCGTAACAGATAGATCAAATTTGATTAGAAACACAATCAATCACCATGATAATATAAAATAAGCACATGTCAAACATCTATTTCACTTATAACAGTCAATGATAATATGGCTTGTATAACAGAAGGAAGATAACCTTTTCCACAACTGATATTCAAACAATTATATCACTTTCCAACAGAATGAAATAAGATATTCTGAGATAAAGGCAAGCCAACCACTTATACTAAGGAACTATGCATTCACAAAGCATAAACACATCAACCATTAACACAATAACTCAGCTTTCCATGGAAAAATATCACTCTGAATGTAATTGAAAGGTTCTGAATATTCAAAGCACTCTTCCAAGCTTGAAGAGTAACTTCTCCAAAAATTGATCCCCCTAAAGACTTAATGTACTTCTCTATTTATAAGTTCCTTAGGCTGAGCCATTACAGTTGGGCCTTAACTAACAAATTACTAAAAATAGAAATGTTATTAAGTTCTAGGGAACATGCTCCCATAAAAATAGCAAAGTTTGTTGCAAGAATTTGACCCAGTCAACCCTACAACTTTGACCGATCCAGAGCTTGGATCAGTCCTCTCATGGCCACCTAGCTTTGGCTGGGCTCTGCAACATCTTCTCCAGCTCCACTTTTTCCTTGTTCCTTCTCCCAGGCAGCCATTCGATGTTTGTATTTGATGAAATGCTTAATAATTCCCTAAATTTCTTCATCCTCTGGTCCACATGCGTAGTGATTAACTACATCTTCCATCTCAATCTCTCTTGCTACTTTGGCTGGAACTCTTCTGAGTTTACTTACTACCTTTCTTAGTTGGCCAATGAAGTTTTGGCATGAAACCAACCTGTCAATGGAGTCACTGCAGAAGGTTCTAGTTACTTCGTCATCCCTTTTGACCAAGTCCTTGAAATTCAGCTTGATCTGATCTTCAGGAAGAGCATCGATGTTTTCATTGAAGAACTTACAATTGATATTATCAAACTCCTCTGAAATGTCATTTAGAGCATCCATTATCTCTATATGCTTGTCATCCAATTTCTTAATTAGATCCTGCAAAACCTGGGACCAAAACTCCATAGCTTTTTGATACTCGAAAATTTTTGAGACGTCATCTATTACATCTTCCTGGAGAAGAAAATACGAATCTTCTTCTCTGATTTCACTCCATGTAGTCAAATTCAAGTTCAAATTATTATTATCTTTGGAGAAGGTTTCATCCATTTTTCGAATAGAGGTCCTTTCAGCTTGTAAATCATTGTATATGTCAACTTCTTCCTTTATCAAAGGATTGGCTTCTTGCAGTATACGCTCCATCCATCCATTTACTGATCTTCCCTTCTGACCTATCTTCTCAATCTCGTGATAAGAAATATCATCGAGGGTGGAAGAAACTGTCAGAGCCGTGGTAGTTGAAATCTCAGTAGATGGAGAAGGTTGTGTCACTTTTCTCAACAATGCAGTGAGTTGTTCAACCTTTCTTTGAGCTCATCCTTGGAAGCCTTGTCTTTGTCATATTTTTCTAACAGATTTCCAAGAGCAGTCTGCACATCCTGTTTTTCCCCTTCATGTGTTGCTTTTCCCAGTGAAAATATAGAAATTTGATAATCTGCTTGTTGTAATAGTTTCCTTGGTTTTCCCTCCAATGAGAGTAGCAAATTATATGACCCTTTCTCCACATTGATTTACCGATAAGCTGGAAACAATCTTCGGCCTCTTGGCCTACCTTTTCGGTGTGTGTTCCAACACGCTTAGGTCTATAACATCCACCAGAGGTACTTTCTTTTTCTGTTTAGGAGTCTGGCGAAACAACCATTCTGGTATAGCGGATGCTGATGAAAATGGCACCACCGATTCGGTACCTGAAGCACTAGTCAAAACAAGAGCACCAGTAACATTAGTTGGCATTTGAACAGAGGTGGAAATAATGGATGGGGTGGATGTGAGGATGGCCATAGGAGTGGACACAATGGGATTAGAAGATGAGATGGAAGGAAATGGAAGTGTTAGAGGAAGTGAAGTAGAGATGGGTGACCCAATCATTTCCCCTGCTGAGAGAACTGGAAGAGATGAGAACACTTGGGCCATAGAAGGAGATGGGAAAGAAGAAATGATTGTAGAAATGGAAGGAAATGATGTAGGAAGTGACAATGGAAGAGAAAGGGGAGATGACAGGCCTTGTGAGATACTTGGAGAATTAGTGACTTCAACTATTTCTGACACTGGTATTGCTGGAGACATGGCCTTGGAAGCAGGAACCTTAGAGAGAGATGAACTACCAACAACAAATGAAATCTTCTTAGGGACTATATGGGCCCTTTGGGTAGCCCTCTTTCCTTTAGTAGGTGTTGGAAGACTCATTGTTGATTGGGATTCTGTTCTTATAGGTTGATCTAACCCTTTGGGTGGAATTCCCAAAGTAGCCAACCAATTATATGTCCTCTGCAAAATGGGCCCCACCCTCTCTTTAGTATTACAACATTCTTCTACATACCAATCAATCCATGGTAATGGTTGATTGGCAACATTATTATCTTTGTAAGTTGCATCCAATACCTCTTCTTCATCCTCCATTTCCTTTGGAATCTCTGCGATCCCAAACTGTCGAACCTCATCCAGGGTCAACCTTTCATATTCCCATTGTCAGATAATGAACTCATCTTGAAAATGAATCCAAATGTCTTCTAAATGAGGTACATGAGAACTGGATAAACCTGTTTCACTAAAATTTCCCCAGTAATCAAAATTTGTTTGAGGATGAAATGTTCGCAAGGTCACTTCTGACATTTCTGCATCCACATTCTTTCCCTTGTAAATACTTGCACATGTATATCTACCGATTGAAATGGGAAACTAGACTCCCACCTTGTGTCATTTGTTCTAGATTTTATGGTAGTCCAACAATTGTCGAACCAATTCCAACAAAACCCATTTGTCCATAGGACATCTTGGTAGCTTACTAGGAGCACCTACAAAACTAGGAATCCAGATGTATGTGAATGTAGGAAAATGTAAGTAAATATCCCCCCCTCACGTACCTTCTTGAAAGCTTCATCCAAAATTATTCTGTTGTATAAATCCTTATCGAACTGGTAAAGGATAACAGTGAAGAAAGCATCATTTATCCTGCAGAAGTGTCTGCTTCCTTCATCCATTGTAAGCTGAGGATAAAAATCATAAATTTGTGAGGCACTCCTTACACCTTTAGTATTCAAACCAGTGAAATCTCCCATAGCAACGGTGACATAGACCAAGAAAGAGGTCATGAAAAATTTCTTTGAAGACAAAACCTTACTTAATTGAAAACAAATGGAGCTGCTGATATGCTCCCCCCATCATATAAGTTCCTTGTTTTTCTTGATGGTGGCAATGTATAAGAACATCCATTCCTGAAATTCCTTTGTAGAGGCAAGGCCTGAAATTCTACTTAATAATACGATAATATCGTTCACTTCCTGGATGAAGTCTGATCGATAAAGGGTCTTTGGCAACTTGGTGAAACTCTTGGCCAAGTAGCTCTTCATCATGACCTTTGTACATAAATCAGTCTCTTTATCCCAGTGTTCAATGGCTGCCTCTGGTGAAATTGTGGCATAGTCTTTAACGTCTGGGAGTTTGAACAAGTCTTCAAAGAAATCAACATCTAATCAAATTACCACCTTCCATCAACATCCTTTACTGACTTGGAGTCTTCATCAAAATGGGCTGCTGCAGCCAAGAAAAATTTGGGGCAATGCATTGATGCAGGGAAACTGACAGCAAGAACAAGTCCACTGTCATAGATAGCTTGCATCTAGGATTTCTTGTTAGGAGCCTTTACCCTTGCCCAGAAATCAGGAAAATCAACCTTCCTGAGATCAGTATCTCCTATGTTCCCTAAGTCTGAAGATAAACAAGAGTGAGGAGAAACTCCTAGGAATGTATACTTCATTTTCTCTTTACCCTTTGCTAAAGAGGTCGGCATTAAATTTGGGTTTCAGAATCTGAAAAATCCTTTGGAACTTTGTAAAAAATACTGCAAAGGTCTCAAAATGTTGAAGTCTGAAAGTTTGAAAAGACTTTAACTCTGAAGTGCAAAACCTCCAAAGACCCAAACAACAGATGTCTGAAAGTCTGAAAAATGAATCTCCAAAACACCGAAAATGAATCCTCTAAAAGTCCAACCTCCAAAAATTCCAACCTTGAACTCCGAAAATGAACACCTCCAAAACTCCAAAAATGAAACCTCCGAAAATTCTAAAAATCTGAACACCTCCGAAACTTGAAAATGAACACCTCTAGAAAGTGAGAAGTTTTGAAACCACAGACCTCACCAAAGGCACATAAAGCAAGGAAAATTCTTGGGAGGATCTCAAAATTTTATGATGAACTCTGAGCTGGATGCCTGTAAAAATGGGATTTTGCAACTGTGTAGGTCATGAAACACCTTCAAGGAAAACATGGTGGATGCCAAGGGTTCCATTTTCAAACACAATAAGGAAGAACAAATGAAAATAAACAAGGAAGAAGACAAACCACAAAGATCTTAAACCAAAAAGAAATAAACTAAAATAAAATACCTTGAAAATGACGCAAAAAAGTACAAGATGCAGTAAAAACTAGATCGTCAGAGAAAAATGTTAGGTGAAAATGACAGATAAAATCATGAGTTTAAATAGAAAAACCTGACATTAATACCATATTTTGACACGTACAAAAATAGGGAAGAATTAAATGTGCAAAGAACTCTGAAAGTCTGAAACCCGAAAGTCTAAAAGTCTGAAATTTTGAACTTTCAGAGTTTTGGAACTTTGAATTAGGAGGTAAAAAAATGGTGATGGAAAACTCTGAAACCTGAAATTCTGAAAGTCATGAAATTTCAGACTTTCAGAGTTTCAAAAGAATTTTGAAAGTGAAATAAATGAAAAAAATGGTTGGGAAAGTTCTGAAACCTGAAATTCTGAATTTGAAATTTCAGACTTTCAGAAATTTCAAATATTTTGGAGAATTTCAAAACTTCTGAAAGAACTCTGAAAGCCGAAAATTTTTAATTACCAAAGGGAATCTCTGAATTCTGAAAGTACAAAATTCTAAAATTTCAGACTTTCGGGATTTCAGAGTTCAAAACTTTGAAATCACAATTTTAATTCTTTGCCATAAAATTTCTGAAAGGGAAAATCCCCGAAATCCGAACTTGAAATTTTTCAGATTTTCAGAATTTAGAGAATTTTCAAAAACTGCTAAATACTTCCTTGTGAAGGATTTCAAAGTTTTGTTTTGATGGGTTTTAACACCTGTTTCTCAAGGTTTTAGATATATTACCAGAAAATAACACTAACCTCAAATCAGAATTAGATTCTAATTTTCTCATCTAGCTGAGAGATATTTGTGTCAAAATTCCTCTTATATAAGAAATCAAGGATGTTCCCATCTACAAATAGTTTGTTAAGGACCTATGCATTAAAAAACTATATAGAAATAGAAATTATTCATCTACTGTACAAGTTATTAGACAATTTGTTTATATTATTATTATAAATTCAATTTTACCAAAGTATATAGATGTAGGCAGTCCTTTAGTAAACATTACAATTAATTGCACAATAATAAAGAACATGCTGATTGACTTGGGGTAGCCATAAAATTCATGAATTTTTTTTTTATGGATGATTTTAAATTATAAGGACTAAGGCCAATAACTACAGTCTTCCAACTTATAGATAGATCAACAGTGAGACCTGAGGGAGTCCTTTAGGACATAGTGGTAGTGGTAGAATCTTGGGAGTACCCTATCGACTTTATTGTTCTTCAACTAAAACCAATATTATGAGGATATTCTATCATCCTAAAAATACCATGGTTGGACAATGTTGACACATTCATAGGTTTCTGGTCTAGCAATATGATTATTTATAATGGAAGTGGTACTAAAAAGATAATGCTCTATCCTCTCGCCCAATTGTTAATCGATGAAGATCAAACCATTTGGGTAAAAGAATGAAAAGTAGATAAAAACTCTATACAAAACTTATGATGTTGGAGAAGTCTTGTACCATTGAATACCAAGAATAATATGTTGTTATTTATAATGTCTCATAGAATAACTATGGAAGAAATGAAGAAGTGGATGAAAAATTGAGGTGTTTAAATTATCCCTTAAACAAGGTTCTACCATAGTAAAGAACCAAGGACATTCTAGGTAAGAGTTTTAATCTCTATCAACTTCTTCCACATTATTGTATACCAAATTCTATCAACAACAATAGATGTTCAATGTTTGATATCTTGAATCAAGTAGAGATAAACTCAAGAAGGCCACCCAACATGAACAAGATGTTGATCCTACAACAAGAAAAATTATTGATTTCTCTTCTAAAAAAGCATAGGAAAACATTTGCATGGGATTATGGTGACATGCATGGTATTAATCCTAAGTTGTGCACTAATAACATGTATATCAAAGACAACTACAAACCAATCAGGAATCCATAAAGAAGAATGAACCCAACAATGAGAGATATTATAAAAGAAGAATTAGAAAATTTATTAGATGCTAGATTTATATATCTAGTTTCAAATAGTTAATAGGTATCACCCCTTATCATTATGCCAAAGAATAATGGAAAATGAAAGATTTTCATAGATTATAAATAGTTGAATGCAAAAAAAGGATCATTTTACACTCGAGCAGGTACTTGACACTTTGGTTGGTAAAAATTATTTTTCTTTCCTTGATGGATATAGTGACTATAATCAAATTCAAATTGCACGAGAGGATCAAGATAAAAATACCTTCACATGTCCATGGGGACCATTTTCATATATCATTCTTCCATTTGACATGTGTAATGCACCTTCTATATTTCAAAGGGAAGTCTTGTGCATATTATCAGATCTAACAAATGATTACATGGAGTTATACATGGATGATTTCACAGTACATGGAAACACTTTTGAAGAATACATGAAAAATATGGATAAAGTTTTGAAGAGATGTAATAAGTACAATCTTTCATTATGAAATGAAAAATTCTATATGATTATGTATGAAGGTATATCCTTAGGAAACTATCTTTCTTCTTATGGAATTTAATTTGATCCAGTAAAGATATTAGTCATCTACCAACACCAAAGAAACAAAAAGGATGTTAGGAGCTTCCTAGGCCACACTGGTTATTATAGAATATTCATACAAAATTTTAGTAATATTGTAGCACCATTGTTTATACTCCTAGGAAGGGATGTTTGCTTTGAGTGGAATGAAAAATGTTAGAATTCATTCCAAACTTTGAATAAAATTTTAACTACTTCCCATGTATTAAGAGGACATGATTAAAACCTACCATTCCACATCCATATTGATTCATTAGAGCATACCATTGGAAATTTTTTAGGACATAAGTATGAATTTCTAAACTAAGTAATTTATTACATGAGCAAGAACTTGTAGCATGTTGAGCTTAATTACATGGTCACACAAAATGAGTTCCTAGCATTTTTGTATGCTATCAATAAGTTAATGTACTACATCACAAGTTATCCAGTGTTCATTCACATTGATAATGTAACAATTAAATATTTGATCTATAAACCAATAGTAACTAGGAGGATTATTAGATGATTATTCCTTCTACAAGAGTTTGATGTCACAATATTGGATAATCCTAGCAAGGAAAACATTATAGAAGATTTCCTTTCCGAAATGGAGAATGATGATGGAGAACAGGTAGTTGATGACTCTTTCCCTGATGATAATTTATTTGTTATCTCCACAAAAACACCTTGGTATGCACACATAACCAACTATCTGGTTTCAGGTAAAACACTTCCATGCTACTTATATTCTAAAAAGAAATATATAGTTGAGAAGAGTGTGCATTTTTCTTGGATAACTGGATTTCTATTTCATATAGGGAAATATAATGTCATGAGAAGATGTATAGATGATGAGGAAATTTATGACATCCTTAAGGCATGTCATAGTGAATCATGTGGAGGAAACTTTGCTATAAAAAGAATAACAATGCCAAAGGTATTGCATAAAGGATGCAACATTCTACACTAGGAGATGTGGTAAGTGCCAAATAATGGGTCAGCCTACCAAATCAGATGAAATGGCATTGCATCCCTAGTTGGTCTTACAGCCATTTAACAAATAGGCCTTAGACTTCATTGACCCTATGGATTCTAAATCTCACTAGAAGGAATACATCTTTATATGCATAAATTATATAACTAAGTGGAAATAAGTGAAGGCGCTACCAAGTCAAAAAAGCGAGAAAGTAGCCAAGTTTCTCTATGATCACATATTCATAAGATATGGTGTTCCAAGGAATATTATCATTGATCAAGGTACACACTTTATTGCTGATGTAATTTCTGATCTAGCTACAGAATATGAAATCAAAGCATAGGAATTTTATGCCATATCACCATTTGTAATCCAATGGCCAAGTTGAGGTGAAAATAGGGAGATAAAAGCTATCTTGACAAAAACTATTGCACTCCACAAGAAATATTGGTCAGAAAGACTTCCAGACGGTAGTATGGGAATTCAACACAACTGTGGAATAAAACAACTAGCTTCATGTCATTTGATATTTTTTATGGTAAGACCATTGTTCTAATATTGAATTTGAGCACAATACATTAAGAATTTCACTAGAGCTAGGCATAGAACTTATCTGAAGCTCAAAGGTAGAGGATTCTCAAACTTAATGAGTTGGATGAAATGAGAAGACATGCTGTGCAAAATACAGAGGTAGTGCAGAAGTAAAGGATCAAATGACATGATAAGTACATCAAGACAAGAAAATTTCAAGAAGGTGACTGGCCCTCTTATTTGACTCAAGTAATATAAGGACCACATGGGAAAACTCAGGACAAGGTGGTTAGGTCCATATGAGATTGAGAAAATATTTCCCAATGGAGCTATAAAACTTACCACCATAGATACTGTAAGGTTTAAGCTACTATTCAATGGTAACATGTTGAGGTTGTACAAGAAGCCAACTGATAGGAGCACCTTCATGCAATAGTTCAGAGGAGGAAAAAATAAGATGGAAATGAGAACATCATAAGTTAAGATCAGAATTTGAGCCTATTGGTTCATCTTCTGAAATTTCATAAGATTGAGATATTTCAGTGGCCTTGGTATATTCAACTTGCTGGATATTCCAAGGATGAATAAAATTGTTATGATCAACCCTCTTGGTGATTAACAAAACTCTGTTAACATTGTATTTTCTTAGAATTTTTTATAGGATTTGATGTATATGTTACAAGAGTGCATAGTCTCTGACACAGGGAGATAATGCAAAGACTAAATGTTCCACTTTTCAACCACATATAACAAATCTCTATTTTGTTTTCATGTTTGACGGAAATCATGATTGCATGAAGGAAATAAGGGATATATACATGTGTGAGTGATGATTGAGATAACTAGTACCCCAACAGGCCAACATTCCCTCTCTGGGAGTTATCTGATTTAAGAAAGGATCCTCCAATACAAATGCCACATACATGCTTGCAACATCACAACAGTATCTACAACATCATAGAAAATCAACATGTAGTAAGGGTGCATAATTACCATAACTGCATGTCCAATCATCATTCTAAATATACCTTGAGATAAGTACACTCCCACCACTTTATTAAAGTATGATTAGTATGATTATTGTTAATTATTATTTATGCCACACTATCATGTTGATTAATTGCATTTATACACTACCGCCCTTTTATGTTGTGAGGTGGCATTACACATCACCCACTTTGTAACACCAGTTTACCTCACACACTTGCTACAATCAAATCAATTGAATGCATTTCCCATTTGTTGCATTGTGTGATGTTGGTCTCAAAATTCAAAAACAAATACTCCAAACAATCCCCATAATCCAATTTTTGCATCATTCCTCCAAAACTGTGTGATTGCATTACCAGAGCCAATCAAGCTGCATAATTAAAAAATGGGGGGAGACTTAATTCCACCATGAGCCAACAAAACACTCTTAGCTTCTCAAGTAACCCTCAAATTCTGCAATATTTCCAAAATAGTGGATGGATGGACTACATTATTAAATTCCAAGGTTTTAATGAGTATATGGTCAAAGAATTCATTCGCTACACTCAAATATGGTGAATCTAAGATCAAGGGCTTATCGAATGAAAGTGAATGATGACATCTTGGCTACAGTGACCATAGACTTCCTACAGAGGGTGAAACCTTTCCTAAGAAACTAATCTAGAGGCAAGCCAAATGGGACTTCGCTGACGAGGATGATGTCTTCATCGATGATCACTAAGGTATATACAGAACCTCTCTCAAACCTCTCTGGGATGAAATTGTAAACTATATTATCAAGTATTTTACATGCGAAGGTAGGTATTCTAGACTAAAAATAGTCCAATTCAAATTTCTCAATCATCTGAAGAATAATAGGCATGTCAATGTGCCTAATTTCTTAAATGAGATATTGAAAAATATGAGTAAGGAAGCATAGAGAGGAAGGTCAACACTTTCACACCACTATCTTGTTAGTCTAGTTATAAAACACACCTTGCAGAGAGAACATCCTAAACTGAAATGGGAGGATTTTGCAAAGCCCAAACATATTGATGAATTATTAGGACATAGAAGGAAGAGGAGAATAATTACCAAAAGTTCTTCACCCATGTAGTTGAACCTCAACCTCAACTTCCTAGCCTCAAGAAACCCTGTTTCTGAGAATTTACCAGATTTTGAACCAAACCTTGAGCCAATATCACTTAAGAGAATCTTTATCGCTGAAACCCCCCTTGAAATTTCTACCCCTGAGTCATCTTCTTCCAAAGGGTAAAAGAAAATATTTCAAGAAAAACCTACATATTCCCAACTCCTACACCCCCAAGGTTCTCACAGGCTAAATACTAGAAGGCCAAAAACCTCCAAGCCAACAAAACCTCAAACCATATCACTTGACAATGATATGGAAGTTGTTGAGGATAATATTGAGGCCATACACAATGGATATTGAGTAGGGAGTTGATGTTACATTGTATGAGAAAAAAAATAAGGATCCCATGGAGGGTATGGAGATGAAAAGGAAGAAGAGGCTGGTGAGAAATTATACAGGAAAGCCATGCTGAGTACATGGAGGAACATGAAGAGGATATTTCATGCTGGGATGACTCATAAAGAGCATAAAGGAGAAGAAGTTGAAAAGGGAACTGAGGAAATGGTTCTTGCATAGCCAAAGGTGATGAGGAGAGGATGGAAGAGGAAAATGACCAAACATTTCATGAGCTAGAAATTGGTTAAGATATGCCCCAGGATGTTGAAGAATTTATTGAGAAAATTTTCCATGAAATTGAGGAGGACAACACATGTCTATGGAAACTGATTAGTATAGGAGCACATTCTTATAGTTACTAATGTAATAATTGAGAAATTGATGGAGAATACACCACCATTGTTTCCACATGATATACCATGCAACATTCATATATAGCCCCATTGCAGCCATAAATTATCATTCGAGAAGTTGTAAAAGATCATGTCAAACCATTTTGCAGGAACATGGCAACACAAACAACACTACTGGATTACTGGGTCTATCAGTTTGAAACCTATGTTAATAGGTTAAAAGGAAAATGGGAGAGAGAAAAGGAATAACTTATCTTCCAGCACCAACAAGAAATAGAGGGAAAATATAGGGAAATTAAGGTTAAAGATAAGGAAATTGACAGGTTAAAGAAAAAGTAGGAAGAAACAGTTAAAGTGGCCTATGAGATATTTAGACACATGCCCCCTTCCAATATTTATGCTATTTTCTTAAAAGAAAATATGTTATAGCTCAAACTTACTTGTATTAACTCCAATATTCCATTTGACATTGGTTCAACTAGGAGCTTCTTTAGATTATATCTAAAAATGCCTCATGAAATTAGATCCTTTTGTGTGAATTATACATGTACAATTATGCCCTTGAGTATGATAGGGATTAGATCCCAGTACTTAACATTGGATGTGTTCCAGTTAGAGCTCTTTTTCTTATTTTCTCAATGAATTAGACAGGGAGGAATAAATGGAAGAGTACAAGAACTTGGAAAAGGTACAACCATTGATGATCAAATATGAAGCCCCAACCACTAAGGAAATTATTGAAGAATATGGAAAATATATGGAGAAAAAAGAAATCAAAATAGGGTATGGTAGACATGGAAAGAATCTCATGAGGAAGTTAGGGACAAGATTAAGTACAATGCAGTGGACAATATATTCAGGCATGTAGGATGCACTAGAAAGAGATGTCCCCTAGAATTCAAAAGAAAGAAATGCACTCTTATCATAATATCATACCAACTTTGAGAAGAGTGAATGCATATATTGATGTTTCTATTAAATGTGCAAAAATTGGTTTCCAAGAGGTTATCACCCACCAATCTTCCACTTTCCTATACCACATTGGTCTAGTAATCAACCCTTGGATGAAGTAGTATATGATAAATTCATGAATAAGTATAGGATGAATGGAGGATACTTCTTCATAGATGCTGAAGGGAACAACTACCCCAATGGATTTCAGATGCTTATGCAGCACCATTCAAGAGGAACCTAAGAAACTAAAGAACCTCAGAAACCTTGAAGAAACCTGAATGAGGACATTCATGGAGTTAATTCTGGGGGTGTGATAATTTATTTAAATCCCTTTCTAAACAACTCATCTTCTGTAATTTTTTGAACCATTTGTAGCCTTGCACTTGTATTCCCCTGTTCTACTACTAAGACATTTCATTATAACCTAAACTTATAACATGAATATTAATTAATATAGTTATTACTAGTTGACTTTATTTTGTGGTATTGTGAGTACACATTTATTCTCTTGATCACAATAAGGTGTTTAAATGATGCTTTGTATGATGTCAACCTTGTTTGCAAGAAACTTGTTATATGTAGTAAATCACATGTAGCCAAAGGATTCATACACAACAACCCATATGCAGCCAAAGGAATCATCTATAGCTAAGGGCATTTGCCACAACTCTCATGCAGCCAAAGGACTTTTCTGCAGTAGATCGTCCACACTCAAAGGAAGTCACACACACATTAAAGAATTTGTGATCCTGAGAATATTGTGGAATGTGAACATCACACTTGAGTTTTCATGTGTCAATGGAAGAAGTAATTACAATTAAAACATGAGAACTAGGAGATGACTCAACTCCAACATCTGATTATGTGTTGTAACTTAACAAGGAACTAACTGATTAAATTCATGATTTATGAACTGATTGATCAAACTGATCAGTTACTTAAGTTATGTGATTGACATGTAAACATGTATTGATTAATTTTATTGCATGCATCTAGTCTACAGATTATTTGGTTGAGATATTTTACTTGATTTGAATTGAAACTCCTAGTCGAACTCTATGTTTCTTCATGCTTCTATCGTAATGAGATGTATAAAATAAAAAGGTTAATGTTGAAAGGATATAATAGGATAAATAGATAGATCTTGACATAGAGATTAGAGAGTAGAGAATACATGGATACAAGGATTTTTTGTATTCCCAATTGTAACTTCATGCCAATGCAATAAAAATTGGAGTTTTGTTCAGTAGTTGTAGTCACAGGCCTTAGGAGGGATTAGCACCCAAAGCAGGGCCCACTTATGGTTTGTCTACCCCCTCCATAGTTTTTGGGTTTGATTTATTACATGATTAGATTAGAAACAATTCATTTCTTTATCTATATTATGAATTTTCATGCTTTACCTTAGTCATATTATTTACTTTCATTCTGAATTTAGTTTGTTTCCAAGCATTGTTATTTCCCAAATTGTAGTGATAGTAATTTACTTCTTTACCTCTTAAATACATGTAACTATGCATACAATAGTGGCACTATTGAAATTTTACGTCCTTTGGTTTGATAATTAAATGACAAAAGATTAATGAAAAACATGCTAATTACGAGTTAACTTGCACCACCAAGCCTATACCTCAAGTATGCTTCTTAAATTCACTAAAATAAGGATCCATACTTTGATGAGAAGAAAGAGAATATGGTGAATCACTTACACTACATACCTCAATGGTCCATTTATATGTGGTAGAGGGATATCTCTTAGTAGACTTTTATTTCTCCTCCGCTCATTTACCAATATGGTATTTTACCAAGATTTATTGCTTGTATTATAGCTCATGCCACAATTCTCTAATGATTCCCATGAGGAATTATCCATGATACATCAATCCATATAATAGATCTTACTTATATTCCTCTAAGAGAAGATACCTTTTTCTTATTTCAGAGTTGTATTCTTGAATTTTTCTGGTTTATTTATTCTATCTCATGAATCCTTTCTCTCTTCAGATTTTTTCCCATGGTTTAAATTTTGTAACCAAGAAACACGCACTTCCAAACTATAATTCAACACTGGAAGAACAATTTATACAAAGAAGGAAGATGTTAAAAATGCTTTGAAAAACTAGCTCTAATAGCAAACTTGATCTAAAAATGGGGTTATTTTTTTCAAACTATTTGATTTCTCCATTTTCAATCCTTTATTAATTTGTCTCAATTTTCCTTAATCTCATAAAAATTGGCCAAAATTTTATAAATCAATATTAAATCTAAATTATGGTACTAAATTTACTTCAAGAAACATTATAAGAAACTCACTTATCAAATTCCCAATTTCCAGATACTTAACAAAGTGCTATGAATTTCCCATATAAATATTAAATTGGATTTAATAACTTTAAAAGTAGTAATAAATTGATTAAAATGAAGGAAATGTAGAAAAATATTGTAAACCACATGATAAAAGAGTCCACCCATTGTGGGTTACATCTCTATGTCTGGAAAAGCACATGAACCGCTCTATTATGATGTTGAATCACTTTAAACAATTAAAAATAATTTTTGGTATAACTATGTATAGTATCTAGGGATGTCCTAGTTCATTCTCCAAAAATCTATGCAATAAAACTTCTCAAATCCTTCTCAAAATTCTCCAAAAATGGTCATATAACATTAAATATTCTCCCTTAAATATCATTTATCCCCTTTTATAATGTTTATAATCCATATGAGCTAGTGGATAAGGCTTATACTTTTTAATAACTCGGTCATGGTTTGAATCCCCTTCATTTCACATTGTATTTATTTGTTTTATCTTCTTAAATGTAGTGCGTACATGTTAAAACTCAATTCTTAGGCTACATTTTCTATGTTAGGCTTAAATCCTAATGGATATGGCCCAAATTTGGATGTGATAGGTCCCATAGTTGAGTCTCATAGGATAATATTTATCCCCCCATGCATTTTACTTTCCATGTTGGGATATAGTCCCACATTGGGTGGATTTGGTGTTATGTTAAGATGTATTAATCCTTGTAAGTTGAGAAGTTTACATGGTTATGGAAATAATTTTTATATGTTTTATTTGGTAACCTCATGGGATCACCTGTCAACTCACATGTTCATTGAGACTCACTTTAGGCTTGGAATTGAGGACTTATGAGCTATCTATGTTAGTTTTATGTGTTGTTGTGGTTAGCATATGAAGTGACCTATATATGAGCTCTTTGGTATCAGGTGGAGTCAGTATTGTGGTTTTCCAACATGGAACTTGGAATCTTGTGGCTCAACCTTTTTGTAGTGCCTCAATTACACAATTCAATCATACCTTTAATTTATTTATGGAGTTTAAGACAACTACTTCATTTACTATGTCTAAGAGGATCATATGATAAGTATATAATGGCGCAGAGCTTGCAAAATTGATAAATGAAAATATGAATGATACCTTCACTGTTATACCCTTTAATCGGTACCTTATCCATGGTGAAGTTTCCTTCATACATGATTCTTGAATAAGAAACAACAACCTACCTATTTATGAAAAAATTATTCTAAGTTATTCCTTTTCACCTCTAAACCAAACATGCAACTTTTTCTCTTTCAATCCACTTCAGTGTCTTCAGCTCCTTTGTACTTGAAGAGGTTGTAAACAATAATTTCTTAGTGCCTCCTTCCCTGAGTATCCTTCACATCATTATCCAAAATTTTCTTTCTCTTAACTTCCCTCACATGTAATTATCTCCACTACACTAGTTCTCTAGTCCAAATATCAAGTGTTTTAATTCTTGACTACTCCAATCCCTTAATCCCTATTCACATACTTTCAAAGTTGTTAGAATCAATGAGGGAAGCATCTAAATCTTCAAAAATCCATACTACTCTTGTATTAAATTTTCCCTATATCCGTTTAGACAAGATTGCATGCTCCAACCATTATTTTAATGTTACAAATCCACTCAAAAGGCATTAAAGGATTCATTAGTTTTAATTTAGATAACCAAACACGTCCTTAAAATATCAAGGCACAATTATTTGAGAAACTTCTATTAACTCCTTTTTGTAACTATGCACCTAAATCCTTAACTAGGGCTACATATAAGTACTGTTAAGAATAATTTTCTTTATTAGAGGTACTAAGAGGTAAAACCTATGTTTTAAAACACCCATTAAGGGATTCCTTGTGTGCTATAAGTTTAAATCATCAAATCTCCATAAAAATGTTAGTTCCTTTGTAAAATGCACCTTCAAACTAGCCTCTGGAATATGAGTAATCATCTCCCCCAACACTTTCAAGAATATCTTATTTTCTATCCAATGAAACATCAAAATTATTATTTAAAACCCTTAATAAACTTGTTCTTGTTATTATTTCAAAATTTCAAGCTTTGTTTCCTTGGTTTGATACTTTAAATCCCATGCCTTAGCTGTGTCACTCCCAACCTTCTCTGTGAACCCGAGAAGTAAGATTATTCTATATAATTTCCTACACTTCAACTCAAATACTCAAACTTTACATGAGGTCCTATAAAAACAAGAATAAATAAATGTTCTTAATATTCAGATGAGAAATACATGAAAAGCCACCCTTTTCTTGAGATTTTCACAGTCCCGCATTGTATGTTTCCTGATCACTAGGTTTTGAGTAACATTAACATAAAAAAACATAATTTATTCTCACAATGAAAGGTTTTGTGTCACTGCATGTTTTGTAGATATTCCAAGGCTCCCAAATCCTTCATGAAAGACCTCATTCTTTCAAGAATTAAGGATTAGAGATACAATTAACATAAATGCTTAGGGAAGGGGTTATTCTTCTTAACGGTTCCTCATTAATGAATTAATTTCTCTATTATTGAGTTTATTACTCACAAATCCATACCTCTTTCCTTACAAGATTAAAATTCAAGTCCTAACTCTTTCCAATCCCTCACATATATTAAACTTAAAATCCTATACCACAACCACCAATGTCTTGTATTAAATGTGCTCTTTACTCAACCCTAAAGTGTAACTCTGCATTATTTGCAAATAAACATCTTGAAATTATTTTCAACCATGACCAATTCATAAATATAGAGCATAATATCCAAGGATTACAATTATACAAGAATGCCAACACCTAACATCTAAATTTACAAGAAAATAAACATACAAAACTTTAGTTTTTCCTTCTTGAAACTTCTCAATTGATTCATACCCAGTTAAAAATGAAGAATATCAGTTACATTAGGCCTTTTATCTATCTCCAAATCCTCCTATTTGAGATTCTTCTTCATTAGATAGTTACAAGTGGTTTCATGGTGAAATTCCATTGAAGGAAAAGGAGAGTTACTTTGTCTAAGAAGGAATTAATTTTAGTATACCAAACTCACCTTATGAAACATTAACTAAAATATCATAATTACACCCATAATGTTTCATTCCAGCCTTTATGCATAATTCCAAAGTCTTAAGAACACACTAAATCTATTAAACCACATCATAATAGACCTTAAAATTTTAAACTAGTATTTTAGAGGGAATTCCACATTTGAATTTTTTTAAGAACCTAGACACCAACACCCCAAAATGGCTCAGATTGACCCCTAGGACTCATGAAAATACCAAACAATCAAAAATTTGGATGTTTTCATCCTATTCACACTCTAGAGTTGATGCTCTAGCATCATACTCCAAGGGTAAGAATTTTGAATTCCAATGGTTTATTATTGTTCTTCTTTGTCTAATTTATTTGCATCTTCAACTTGAATTTGACTCAATCTTCTTGTTCAACTTCCTCACCCTTCATTAATTCCATCTTGAGCTCTATATGATCATAATTATTCAATTTTTATTCATTGATAAGGTTTTCTTCTTCATAAGATTTTTCTTCTTTTTCTTTCTTCTCTTAAAATTTCATATCTTCCTTGGGTGCTTGTTGTTACTACTGATCTCTATCCTCCTCTTCACATTCTTCTTTCTCTACTGATACACAATTTTTAGTTATATATTTCTTATCTATCTCTGTAATCTCTTCTTTCATCTTCTTGCGTTGAGATTCCAACTATTTCTCTCTTTATTTCGAAACTAATATCCATCTTTTTTTCACATGGTTTCACTATGTTTATAACATGCTCCAAGGCTACTATCTCTTCCTATAATTTCTCCCAAATATCATATTAAAATACACTCTCTGGTTCACTCATCCTTTCTTATTCTTGGTTCATATCATTTTTTATTTCATCTTTCACTTCAATATTATTCTTTATACCTACAAACACACATCTACACACATTATTAGATTAAAAAAACATGAGGCCTTACTGTCGCTATAAGTCCTTCCTTACTTTCCATCACTCCACTTTTATCCCTCTTTAACTCTTCTTCCTTTATCTCTACATACCAACTATCATCATGGTCATCCTTCTAAAGAGAAGTCAACAATTCTTCTATCACTCATTCTTCACGCTTATCCTCTATCAACACCATCTCCTTAATCACATATACTTCTTGTTTACCCATTCTCTTTTCCATATGTCTCAATATTCTTTATTCTTTTCTTATCCTTCTCTTCAACTACTTTATTTTTTTATTTTCCATAAGTAATTTAACTAGCCACTTGACTTTATTTTTCATCACCATTCCCATACCTTGTCATTGTTATTCTATCTCTCTTTCGATGAGCAACATCAATTTTGCTACTTCTTGCTTCAACTCTGTAATATCCTACTGAAACCACATATTTATTTTCTTCATCTTGTCCTCTTTCATTTTTATATCTCTTCTCTTTCTCTCTCTTCTTATACCTCTGTTCAGATATGTGTTTACCTTTCTAATTTAAATTAATGAAGTGAAATAATAAAAAAACAAAATTGACCTCAGAAGATGACGGGGTTTACCGATACCCATGATGATGTGTGCTAATGTTGATGTTTGATTAATATAGTTGAGTCTGGATGAATGTACAAGTCCTCCTTTCCTAAAAAGTAATATGCACTTAAAGACACTAAATATAAAGGATTAGATAAATGGATAAATGATTTTATTAGAAAAGGTCAATTCCAGGATTCCAAAGGGTCTTCTTTTGATGATGTCATCTTGTTTTATAGCAATTAAGTAGGTTGATAACATAATGATAAATAGATACAATATAATGGTTGTAAAACTTAATATTAATAGGAAATTATTGATAAGCTTCAAAAGTGGCCCAAGCAAGGGTAGATGAAATATGGAAATGTTCAAAGTAGTTGTACTATATTTTTTAAGTTTCTTGTTTGATTTCGTGAAGGAATTCAAATTGTTCTTTGATGTCTTAGTCAACATTAGAAAATTAGATTACGCAAAGTGTAAGCTTCTGTAAATTTTTGTATTATTCCTAGAAGAATGGATACTAGACTATTGGAAGGTTGTAAATGCTAGTAATTGAATGTGAATGGCTAGGGAATGTCATCTAACAGAGAGCCATGCTTGGAAACAACAAGTTAAATGCACATGATCTGATAAAAATTGATAGAAAGATAATAAACTAATAAAATGATAATTTTGATAGGAATTTCCAGTGATTTAGGTTGATTGTTGGTGATTAGGGTTAATCGCTAGTGATTTATGTCATTTTGACAATATTGATAAAAACAAGAGTCTGAGGCTCTAAGATGATATTTTTTATTGATTCAACAGATTGATGTGACAAAAAAAAGGATTAACAGATATCAAGGAATACCTTTATGTAATACCCCACAAATACAGTCAAGAATTTAACCAGATTGTCATCTTCAACTGATGTTGACATCAAGTGTAAGAGAATCAAGTGTTTTCAATAAAGGTTGAGAAAACAAGACAAAGGAAATGATATGGTAATTAAGAACAAATATTGATTGTGTGATTATATCAACAAGGCTGTTGTTGCTAATTAATTCCTTAGAAAAATATTATTGTTACTGGCTTAAGCTTGTAAGCACTAAGTCAATAAGTCTCATGAAGTATTGTGAACAACTTGTGGGTCAAAAGTCTTTATTGTATGATAAACATTAGTGAAAATCAATCTTGGGCCAAGATATTACATTAGGCCTGGTCTATATATTTCTTAAACTATTATACATATTTGCAAGATAATGTATCATTGTGATAGCTTTAGAAGGTGATGTGATTTAAACATCAGAGTCAAGTGGAGGGATTCACTTAACCCATATTATTGATCAATCACTTTGTAGATTGGTAGACATGAGCTTGTAAATTCAGGGTTGAGATGTTAATTTTGGGACCTTTGAATTATTGAAATTGATTGTGTGGTTTGCACGTGATCCTTTCGGGGTGTTGGAGGTTTGTGGATAATGATTAAATGACCATAAAATGGTAGAACCAAACCAATATGTGTTTGATCATTTCTAACTTAAATAAGGTCATGGGCCATAAGAGACTTGCCACATACATAAAATTATGTATTTTAATCCTATGGACTCTGGGAAGTATGGGGAATTTAAATAATAATGATAAGGCCATGAATGTTTAAATTAAGAGATTATAAGGTGGTTTTATATTATATTGTAATTCATTCTTTCCAAAGGTCATTCAACCTATGTGATTGAAAGCATTTAAGTGACTGATATTTAGCAAATTTTGTGGAATAGTTAAATGAGGTTTAAATTACAAATAGCCTGCCAATTTTGGAGGACAGTTGGAGGGAGGTGGTAGTTCGATGAATCACTGGTACTCTAGCAGTTAATACCATTAAATTATGTATTTAATATTTATGGGAATCCGTGAAGCTCCCTAAGGAAGTGAATTGCATGCAACTTCTTCATTAGGTTTTGTTGATGAAATTGGGAAAAAATCGACTTTTGGTGTCTATGCATGGCGAGTAAACTATGAGTTCATACCTCTATTTTAAGAAGAGGAAGTTCGTTTTGTTATGGGAAAATTTATAAGTTGGGAGACACCATTTTATGACTATGAAGAAGGATTGAATCACTGGCTGGTTCGAGGTGGATAGTTTAGAATCTGTAAAATTGCTGCTACTATAACAATTGCTGGAGATAAATCTTGAAGGATTTAGGAATCATATTTTACAGGAAAGAAACATTCTTATCTCCTTTATATTTTTATTTTATCAAATTTTAGAATGAATACATATTGGTAATTTTGTCTGAACTAAGAATAAGTGGGTTTGAGACGGTTGGAGGTTGTTGCTTTTATACTTTGCTTTCCTGTGAAAAGAAATAGTAAAACAATATGAATGATGAACCTGAGTTTTCATATTTTAACTTCAATACTGCTCAAATCATGTTTACTTATTGAGACTTGAAATGAATTTTTTTTTTTTCATTTTTTCCAAGGGTTTAACCCAGAGGATAATGGGTTTCTATTCAAATATTATAATATTGTGTAGATCGATTGTGGGTACGCAGTTTTCTTGCCTTCTATACTGCTCAAAGTTTAGTTGCCAATTATGACTGTAAAGGGGCACTCCTGGGAGAGGTTTTAGAACCACTATAATTTATTTGCATTGATTGGGTAGGTTAACCTAGATAGTGGTGGGTTATTGTGTAAATAATTTGATATTATGTAGAATAAAATTTGAATTCTTGGGTTTTCTTTTACCTACTTGAATCCCGATATTTGGATCTAGTATTAGACTAACTGCTGATAATGGTGTTTATTCTTTTACTTCTGGTTTGTGTTTAATGTCTATTGAAAATAAAGAGTTAATTGGGTTTGTGCTAGGGATGAGCTGGTGATATCCACTTGTTGTTTCTATCTCATGCATAGGATATATTAATAGTTATTTTTATCCCCATCGAGTTGATTGTTAGTGAGTCAGGATTCCACTAGGTTTGAGGACTTGCTAGTTTTCCAACATAATCTTTTACCCTTGATAGGTCCCTAAGTGATTTTTATTCCTCACTCTCTCTTTCCGTAAAGTAAACATAGGTATTAACCCTTATGACATGTCTCAATTTGAATGGTGTTTTGTGAGCTAATAACACTTCATGTTACTCTAGTATGATATGTTGTACCATATGGCTCTTAGAGAGGTTAATGGGAGGTAGTAGGGATTACTCCTGGCTTCGTTGTAAATGAGCGGCAACAGTGGCTGAGTTGCAAAATATATGTATCGTAATCTATCACCATCCAGCCTTAAGTAGGTTGTAAGCTCATTCTGAATATTCCTTTTCTTAGGATATTGAAAGTGCCTTCATTCGATGTAAATAATTGTTGAGTTGTTGAGCCTTCGTCTCACTCCATTATAAGGAGTTTAATTATTTACTATCTTCCTTAGAAGTTGTCTAAACCAGTTTTGAACTGACACTGGAGAAAAATAGATGAATTTGGGGATTGGTTTTCGAAGGGCTGATCCTAACGGATCTTATACCGAGTATGGAAAACCATTCTTCTCCCTTCAGGAAGATATTTGGTTTAGATGTTATAATATTTCTATATCCAGTCACTTACTTGAGGAAAGATCAATTGGATCTTTGGATTTGATGGGTAATGATTAAAAGAGTTTGACTGTTTTATGTTTTCTAGAAATACTTCAAAGTATAATTGAAACCAAGAGGTCTTGGTTGGTCAACACCCTAGTTATGTTTGTAAAGTTATTGTTGCTCCATTTATAAGATGAAACAATGGAACTAAAACTTAGTTTTGTTTCCATTCTTTAAATCTATTTTAAAAAGAAGTTTCCAATAATTATATTATGTGGAATATATATAACGGATTGAATCTCTATAGGACAATTAAATCAGGTGTAACATATCTCCTTTATTGAGGAGTAATATGTGCTAGTCATTGAGACAAATTCAGGGATTTTTGACTCTTTACGTATGCATAAATAAGCTTTGGAATAGTTGTGCCTTCGGATTCTTATTACAGTTGAATATAGTAAGATATAATCCAAGGTGATGTGTTTATTAAAGAAGGTATAACATGGTATAAATAGGCACCCAATTCTATATTTCCTTAACTCCTTTAAGTTACTAAGATATGTAACTTGAGTTATATATATATATATATATATATCATTCCTTCATAGGATATTAATGGATAATGCAAAATATGTTGTATTATGTAGCTATGACATATAAACGTCATGTGCATTAACTAGATCTATTTGATGGATATGTTGATATTGATGAAACTTGTTGGTTTCATTCCTATAGCTTGGATTAACTTATGTGTCCAAGATTAATACTTGTTTGAATTGCTTGAGAAGCAACAATAGTTGCAGAAATTTCTAGTTATGAATGAAATGGTATATATACTT
Source organism: Taxus chinensis (assembly GCA_019776745.2). Lineage (NCBI taxonomy): Eukaryota > Viridiplantae > Streptophyta > Pinopsida > Cupressales > Taxaceae > Taxus > Taxus chinensis. The sequence goes on from JAHRHJ020003167.1 coordinate 237,700, forward strand.
ACCACAATTTTTAAGAGTTTGATACTCTATAAAACCTCTGTGGAATTCAGTTGTAATTATAATAGCATGTGGTAGTAATTAGTTGATGGTCTTTGCTTGACATTAACATATTTATTAGGCATTACTTCAATTTAAATAAGAGAAGTGCTGATGAGAATTTTTCATGGAAGATTACTGAAAAAGGTAAAAAGAGTTGTATTTAATGTTTGCAATGCAAGTTAATTAAATATATTGTTTGTTGCATTACATGGTTAAATTGTAAGAATGAGATTATTATTACAATATATATTCATTATAATATGTAATGAAATAAATTGATAATTGGGATAGAGGACTTTTCTTGCTTAGTTTAGTCGAACTGACCTTGCCTAACCATTCTAGAAAAGTTAGTGAAGATAACAGGTGTGAAGTAAAGAAAATCCTTGGTTGCCTAATTGAACTACATGCTTACTTTATAAAGGATAAAGTGGCAGTCAATTATGAATTGAGACATTCTTAAATATGTTAAGGAAGTTATTTGTTGCCTTTGAGAAAATATTTTATTGTAAAAATCTTCTGGGTACATTTATGATATATTGTGACATGGTAAAGATTTCATATTTTTGGTCAATAAATACCTACTTCATATTGTTAAAGAATTTTGATGCCTCCTTGCAATATCTGTAATACATTATACTATGTTGTAGTAGTTTTGGTATAAGAATGGCTTTATACTTGTGATATTTTATGAAAATTGGATCATTTGACGATTTTAATGGAGGGTTGTTGTAACTCTCTATTTTAGAAATATAACAACTATCTCATGGAATAGGTGAACCAAGTAATTTCTATGGATGAATCGTGAAGTTATAATGCATTAATATAATTGTTAAGATAATGGATCACACTACAAAGTAGTGTTGATGAATTCTTTACTCTAAACGGATTCACTTATGGGACATTAATATTATTGTTAGCAAGAGGTTGTGATTCGTCATAAGACTAGTTAAGGGTCAACTGCTTGGTAGATGAGAAATCATCTATGTATGAATCTTGATGTATATTCTTATGTATACATACTTAAGGAATATTCTTTTAGTAATGTTTGAGTAACTATTCTAGAGATAAATTAATGTGATGAATCTTACCGTACATCCTAAAATGGGAATCCTAAGTGGATTTTAAATTTGTTCAACATGAAAGAAGGGTAACTATGTTCTAAGTTTTTAACTTAAAGAGTTCCTAGGGAAACTATTGTCGAACCCTGAATAATGAAATCCTAAAGTTGAAATACTTTTCTAAAACTGCGCAGCTCTCCCTTGGGGAAGAGGATCAGGGATAAAGGGTGGGTTCATGGCATAATCTCAAGCTGCCTTATGTGGATAACGCCAGTTTGCAGGGACAAGGGATGTATGGAGGTTCTTTGGTTATGAGGCTAAATTTGGTTTTGCATGCAAAATTTAAATTGATAAGTCCTATGGCCAACCCAAGTCATTTGAAAATATTATGGTCAAAAAGGCAATCCTTTTAATGTTACTTTAATTTTTTTGGTCTTCGCATGACCCATTCGTTTAATGGAAGGTGTTGAACAAATGCTAAAAGGATTGTTTATTGTGTTGTTGGGATTTGCCCCCCCTGGAAGTTGCTCGCATTTGGTTTTTGCTGGGTTAAATCGAACCATTATCAAATTGGTTTTTATCACATGGGTATGTTCCTTGGAAAATGAGGAAATTGTATTTGCTGAGCCTATAAGAGGAGGAAGGTGATTTTGTAAGCTCACCTTCGCCGTGGAAGGAAATACCTTTGGTTAACGTTTGGTTTTCTTCGAGTTCGAGGAAGAATTTATAGGCATGTTAAGCCCTTCTCTTTAAAAATACTTGCTTTGTTCAAAATCATCTCATTAAAAACAAAGATCTTGGGTTTTGATAGGTTTAATTGATTTTTGTTTTGGATGCCACGATTTGGGTATTTTAAGGATCGATTCTTGCTTCATTTTTGGAAATGATCCCATAAAAACCTCCGTGGGGGTTGTGTTTCAGGAACTGTTCTTTGCATGTATAAATGAGTTTGTAATACATTCGTGTTGTGAGGGTGTTTGAACGTTTTTTGAAAATATGAGGATGTTATTTACTGGGAAACTATAAGAAATTATGCTAGCATAAATGCTGTAATACTCAGCTAACATGAGTAAATCAATTCGAGATGGTTGTTAATAAAATTCGAACTAGATAATTATTTTAATGATCCATTTATGGAATGAAATCTCTACATTATGTAGCGAGTTGTTTGAAGTCGTATTCTTTACTAAATTTTTTTAAGGAAATTTTTTCAATCATGTTACAATTTATTTTTCCTTCTAACTGTTTTAATTTTTATGGAAATGGCATTTGGGTTTTGAATGTGCATATGAATTCGTTTTGAAGGAAGAATGGTAATACGTTTTTAATGTGGTCCATTTTCTTGCTTAAGAAACAAACAAATACGATTTGGGTATTCCTGGGAGCTAGAAAATAAATTAATTTTCTTTTGGATATAGATGATTATATTCTTCTTGCTGTGATGTAAAGGTTGAACAATCTGTCATGTGTAATTTATGGAACCCGACTTGATTTTATGCAAAATTTCTCACCTTTTGATCATGAGGAGTGTTCTAAATGTCTAGAAACCGGTACTAAGGTCGGATGGGAAATTCCTGATTGAATTTTGATGAATGGACAGACAAAGTCATGAATTTGGACCCAAGTGAGAAATTGAAGAAATGAATTGGGCCGTATTATTAAATGAAGAAAATCAACCCATTCCGACATCATTCACTTGAACAAAATGATGACAACAACTTGAAGCTATTTTTTGATGATGTCGAGACGCAGAAAAGGTTTGGAGGTGGTTGCCAATGTGATTGCAACCACAGACAATCAAATATTTTTTCATCTTTGTCGTTTCCATTTTTTGTCCTGTTCCATGACAACATGCGAATATGAGGCATTGATTCATGGCTTTCATTGGGCCAGTAAAAAGTGCATAAAGACTTACAGGTGTTCAGGGATAAGCGTGCTATCATTAACCAGCAGGGACACATGCACAAAGAATACCTACTGAAGAACTACAAGAATAAGGGGTATGGGAACCTCATTTGAGGATTTCAAAGCTCAACACGTGTCCATACCTAGGAAGAAAAATGAAGCCAAGGATAGGCTTCACATAGTTGGAAAACATTTGATTTGGTTTGACAGCATTAGAAGTGAAAAACACAACCACATATCCATGTGATTATGAGGTTCCAGCAGTTCCCGATAAATAACACAAGTTGGCAGGTGTTTTGATAACTATTTCCCAATCATCAATTCTTTTGCAAGAAGAGGCTGAATTCTCAGCTAGGATAAACCAGCTATAGCAATAGTACGGGTTCAAGTAGTGGTAGTTGCCAGAAAAAAAAAAACACGCTCCAAGGTTTAAGTAACATTGGAGTCAATCGTCAACCCTAACGACCAGTTTCGTAAGAACTTCTACATACAAGTCAAGAGAGAAGATTCAACCAATTCCGGTTGTGGAGGCAGCCACACTTCAAATTGGTAAAGGGGCCACTGAGTGGAGAAATAGATTTCATAAATCTTTTTCCACGAATTTTCCAGATGTTTCTTCGCTTCGAGCTATGAAGACTTAAGAGTATTCACTTGAAGGTGGCACCACACCATAGAATTGGATCCGATGCTAAACCCATCAGAAAGCAGGACCATTCAACCGCCATTGAGCCTCTAATTAAGAAATAGCTTAAACAAGATAATAGAGGCAAGCATATAGTCCCGATCAAGCAACTCACTCCTGGGTTTCAAACTAGGGGGAGGGGGGGGGGAGGGGTGTTTCCGGTCAGGAGAAGATCGAGAAATTAGGTATGTGGCACGTATTTTGAGACCTCAAAAAGGGGGGCATCTTCAAGACCTTACCAACTTCCTTCAATGGAACAAATATTGCCAAAGTGGTATCCCGTTTTGGAAGAGATTCCTCTCTCCTAATGGCTACTCATGGTATCAATCAATAAGGTGAAAGAAGATACCATTCAAGATAGCTTTTTCACCAACCAATGGGGCACCTATGCCTACCAAGAAGATGCCATTTTGGCTATCAATGTTGGAGCCACTTTCCAAAGGGGAACTGGAATGGCTCAAGGGATGATCATAAAATAGTTCTGACATATCTTGATGACATCACTCTGTATTCTCCTAAAATGCAACGGATCACCTCTTTCATCATCTGAGGTAGGTATTTCAGAGGTGTAGAGATTTGGGGTATTCAATTGAATCCTAAAAAATTCATATTCTTGCTCACAAATGAAACTTATGGCCATATTGTTTTCAAGTAGGGGTGACATTGAACCCGGAAAGAGTTTGAAGCACTTCGAGTGTTTTCCCACTTACCAAGTCATAAGAAGCTCTTCAAAGCTTCTTAAGGAGATCAAGAGTGCCGCAGGTTGGGTTTCAAACTTTTGTAGTCTCTCGTAAAGCCAATAACACTGATGTTTAAGAAGAGATGGCTTTAAGTGGACATCTGAAGGCAAGACAAGTTTTGAGGCAATAAAAAGGCTAGATCCTCAGCTCCAACTCTCGTCAAATCTCAAATTTCTCCAAGGACTTCATGCTATATTCCTTCTCTTTGGTGGAACAACAATTTCCTGCAATCTTGGTACAACAAGCAAACCAAAGAGGATTAGAACAACCAGTTACTTTCTTGTTTTCGACTTTCTTTTCTTTTCTCTTCTGCCATCAAGGCTTGGAGGAATACAAAATAGTTACTCTGTCATCTGAAATCATGTCCTTGCAGTGATCAGAACTTAAGAAATTCAAACACCTAGTCCCAAAACACAAGAATCCAATTATTGGATCTCTCATGTGGAGTCAAGGACTTTCCCTTCTAAACAATGATCTGAATGAGAAACGTGTAGGATGGATCACCATATGCATGGATATAACATTCGAAATTACGGTCACTAACTGTCCATAGAAAGGGATTATGTGAACAACTAGCCACAAGTTAGTCAAGTTGAAGCAGTTGAGAAAAAGATAATGTCTTGGTAACTGACAAACGGATGTCAAGATAGGAAAATGATGAATCTTGCCCACTCCTTATTGGACTCATAATATAATACACTTCCTATAAGACCAATGCTATACCTACATACACCGACAGAATGAGAAAAAAAAGAGGGATACTTAGATTTATCAGCCATCCCATTGTTTCTTGTTGAGGGTTTTTTGTTCAGCCAGACATTAATGGAGTTATATTGAAGTGCAATTGGGACAGGTCCAAATTGGAGGGTGTTATGATATTTTCACAATGATCTCTGGAGATCATTTGTGCCCCACAGTGAACAACTCTCGATAATGAAGGTAGGGTATTATTGGCCCATATGTTCATCGACTACTATACAATGAATACGGAGAAAGTCGTAAGAAATATGCACTCTTCATAAGGAAAAGAAAGACAAGGCAGTTCTCCATTGGCACCCAATTGTGGTTTGATCAACCATTTATTAAAATGGTGAGTGGACTTCATTAGGGTCATCAATCCAAATCAACCAAGCCACAAGTGGATTCTCACGGCACGAACTATTTCCCAAGTCGGAACCGAAGTAGTACTCTCAAAGAAGCAAATGATTTCGAACATACTAGACTTTATGAAGGAATAGACCAGGTTCAGTGTGCCAGCCACTATCATTTCAGACATGCATTGGCATTCAATAGGTTCCAAGATTTTACAGAATGGTAATTCAAGAATGGAATCTATTTGAGCACCTCTTCAAATTATTACCCACAGGGTAATGGACCAAACAGCGTCACGAACAAAGAATTTGCTAAGAATCATCAGAAGGACTCTGCGATGAAAACAAAAGGGCAATGGCATAACAAAGCTAAAATCATCATTATGGGCGACAGCGATAACGCCAAAGAGGTCTAAGGGAATCTCCACAAGTTGGTATATGGGAAAAGAGGAGTATTGCCTATATCATTAGAATTGCCAGGCATCGGGCTCATGAAGAGTTGGGAGTTGTCTGAGTCGAAACCAATGGAGAAAAGGTATGCAGGTTGATGGAATGGAAAGAAATCAGAGAGCATGCAGTCAGATGATGAGGAAGGATCAGGCCTTAGTAAAAATATGGTTTGATAAGAAGAAATGTTATCACCAATCAAAGCCACCCTTCTATGGTTTATACAAGCGACTATATTTGAACTCCATGGTGTGATTGGATAAACATGGGTACTCTCTCCAAGTGTGTGGGAGACTGGCACTGAGATAGACCTCCACGAGAAAGTTGGTTCTTTCTCCCCTAAACAACTGCCACAATCTACTCTAAGCTGGGGAAAAACTAACATTCAATAGAAATTTCCAAGGGAGAAGTGGGAGAGAGAATGCATAAGATGAATCCTACATACAGCGGTGATACAAATAGAAAAGGAGGGTGTGAGGTAGTCTTCAAGCGTGAAAACAGAAGCAAAGTGCACACTAGAAGAGGTAATGATATTTCTCCCTAATCTAGCAAAACGGCATTCACAACAATATTCAAACAAAACAATGATAATGGATCCGCATGAACCATAACAATACACAGAATATTCTAGGAAATCAAGGTTGAAGGGGCAATAAAAATGAATGCAAGAACACACAGGCAGGGGAAGAATACATCCACAAACTTATATTTTATTGCTTCATGAATGCACAGTTCAATCTATTAAAAGATAAGGGCCGAGCTCACCATGAAGGAGTCAAAACAAGGGGCATTAAACATCAGCTTCACAAATAAATTTTGGCAAGAGCTTTGCCTAAAAAAAAACTACCTCCCCTGAAACTGAGCCCAACACTCCAATTTATAGAAAAAATGAGAGAGAGAGAGGGAAAATGAAAATCCTGAAATATGGTCCTTCAACCACTTGTAAGAAGGCATTAAATGGAGTAAAATGATTATATATTACTTGTAAAAGGCTCCCCTTACTATCCCAGGTGCTGTAGCAGAGGAAAGAATGGGGATGGGACCATGCCTCTTAATTGCACTCCAACCACCAAATACAACACTGTATGAACCCAGCATGTTTTCTTAAAAATATTGATTCACTCTCTTATCAAAATATATAAATTTCTTCATTGTGGTACGTTGGGCTCGCAGGCCACACCGATTCACCCACCAATGGTACCAATTTTGTGCGATTTCATTGAGAAATGCATAAAGTTATGGCTTCTGAGTGCGGGCTAGCTATTTTGGGTCCCTAGGCAGACGTTTCTGTTCATTGCGGGAATAAGCATTAACTGACTGGAGCCGAATAGTTTCTATTATTTAAATTTCTCCCTACAAGTTATTCTATGGGAAGGTCCGTATTTCCTATATCATTAGAATACCAGCATTGGACCATGACGCAGTTGGAAGTTGTTTTGAGTTCGAACCAATGGAGGACAGGTATGCAGAGTTGATGGAATTGGAAGAAATCAGAGAGCATGCAATTAAGATGATTGAAAAGGACAGGGCCTTAGTTAAAAGAGGTTTGATAAGAAGGAAAGTGTTATTACTCAAAATCAAAGCACCCTTCTATGATTTATAAAAGCGCATATATTTGAAAATAACGGTTGTAATGGGATAACATGGGACTATCTCCAAGTTGGGGGACTTGCACTTGAGATCGGACCTCTAGAGAAAGTTGGTTTCTTGTTTTTTTTTTTTTTTTTTTTTTTTTTTTTCTCCTAAACTACCTGCCACAATCTAATCTAATGCAAGGGAAACTATTATTCGAATCTAAATTCCAGGGACTAGGGAGAGAGAAGGCATAAGATGAAATCTACACTACAGCGGTGATACACCAGAAAAGGGGTTTGAGAGTAGTCTCAAATGCGTTGAAATTACAGAAGCAAAGGCACATAGAAGAGGTGAGTACAGTTCTCCCTATCTAGGAAAAACGTATTCACAACAATATTTCAAACCATACACAATGATAATGGTCCCTTCATGAACTAATAATACATACAATATCTGTAATCAAGGTGAAGGGGCAAAGAAGAATGCCAAGAAAAACACAGCAGGGGAAGATACATCACAACTTATATTTTATTGCTTCATGATATGCAGTTCAATCTATTACAAGATAAGGGCCGATCACCCTGCAAGAGTCCACAACAGGGCATTAACACATCAGCTTCACAAAGCAATTGGCAGAGCTTTGCTAAAAAAAAACTACCCCCCTTACAATGAGTCAACACCCAATTTATAGAAAAAATGAGAAGAGAAAGAGAAGGGAAAAATGAAAATCCTAAAATCTTCCCTCACCACTTGTAAAGGCATTAAATGGAGAAAAATGATTATATATTACTTGTAAAAGATCCCCATACTATCTCAGTGCTGCCCAGAGAACGAAATGATGACTCTTAGCCTCTTAATGCACTCCCAACCACCAAATACAAAACGTTTGCTACCCGCACGTTTCTTTAAAATATTGATCAATCTGTTATCAAATCCAGAATTTCTTCATTGCTATGCGTTGGGCTCAGAGCCACGATTTCCAATGTCCTTTGTGCGATTTCGTTGATAACTGCCAAAAGTATGGCCTCTGAGTGTGGGCAGCTATTTTGGGTCCTGGCAATGCCGTTTTTCTGTCATTGACGGGAAATGAGCCATTAACTAACTGGAGCCGAATATGTTTCTCTATTAAAATATATCTCCTATCAGTTGGTCCCTATGGACAGATCCATTATTTCCTATATCATTAGAATTGCCAGCCTTGGAGCTCATGAAGCAGTTGGAGTTGTCTGCGTTCGAACCAATGGAGGCAGTATGCAGAGTTTGATGGAATTGAAAGAAATCAGAGAGCATGCAGTTCAGATGATTGAGAAGGATTATGCCTTAGTAAAAATATGGTTTGATAAGAAGGAAATGTTATCACCAAATCAAAGCACCCTTCTATGGTTTATACAAGCGCATATATTTGAACTCACAGTGTGATTGGATAACTGTTACTATCTCCAAGTTCTGGGACTTGCTACTTGAGATAGACTCAAGAAAGAGCTTGTTCGTGCTCCTTGTTTATCCTTTAAAATTGACAAGGAAATTTAATACCTATCACCAAATACTGAAAATTATTGTTTCAATCCCCGTTAGGGATCCCTCGCGTTCGAAACGTTGTAAAGTCCTTCTCGAAATCTAGTTTTCGAACTTAGTCTTTTGATTCCTTTTTGGCTGGCGTCCTGAAATTGCTATGTAACACCAACTTTTGTGCGCCCCCCTTTTAATACCTTTGGCGCGTAATTTTCAATGTTAACACGACTTTCGGGATGCGCCAAAGTGTGTTGAACCTTCCCCTCGTGCGCCTTTGTAAAGAAAGGTTTGGTCACTGTCTCATCCCTTTGGCGCATCGCGCATCTGCAACCTAATAACAATTCGCCCCCATGGCGCACCTAACCCACCTTGTTACAAGTATCTAAATCCGCTCCATGTCGCACCTTTTCGCCTACTGCCTCATGACTCTTGTCCTCAAGGCGCGCCTTGTCCGCGTGCTAAAGTGCTGACTGCGCCCCAATGGCGTACCAATCCAGCCCTGTTGCATCCTTTGTCCTTGTGCCCATGCCGGCACCCCCAGCTTCATGCAACAAATTTTTTTTCCGCGCTAAAGTATTGAGCTATAAAGGCGCAGGTCCTCTCTTGATTGCATAACCTTCTGGTGGTGTAAACCCTTTCATGCGCCGGGCCATATCCGTGTGCGCGTCGCCTGTCCCAATGTAACACTTGCTTCTCATGCGCCCTATATAAAATGCAATCTGCAACATCCATGGCGTCCTGTTTAAATTTGCCTGCAAGTGCAATTTTCATGCCCCTGCTCCCTGAGCCTTACTCTCTAACGCTTTCTTCTGCTGACATTCTATCGGAAGATCAAATGGCTATTCACTCTTTGATTGGGTCTCGCTTCTTCTTTCTCAGATCCAACCTGCGTTTCAAAAGAACATATGTCTACATCCAACAAGAGACTCACCAAACCAAGAGGAAAGGCGAAGCTTACAGAGGAAGATGAAGTACAAATATCAAAGGTAAATGCCCGAATCACACGGCTTATGCATTGGATGTCGGGACTCAGAGTTTGGGTCACATTGACTGGAAGAATTCCTGGGTTAGGACCCTATGGTTACAAGAAGTCGTGGATGGACACAGTAATAGGCAACCCCCCCTTTTCGTCCACAAGATGATGATGACGATACTTCTCTCTTCTTCTCTTCTCTTCTTGTCTATTCTCCTCCGACTTTCTTGTTGAATTTCTAAAGTGTGTTTGGCACAAATGATGAACATCATCCTGTTTCACAAATCATGGATTGAATTCATCCATCATAGTTGTCAAAAAGTTCACACATGACTTTTAGAGATTTTGTAAATATCTTTGTAATAATTTGTGGCTCTCATTTTTTTGCTTTCCTTCTCCTCTCTTCTGAAAAATACTGGAATACTGTTGTAATCGTGGTTGAACCTTTTTTTAAGAAAAATAGAAGTGAGAGAGGAAGACTTTGAGCTTTCTTGTAACATAAGAAATAGTAGTACAAATAGTAAGAACTTGTTTCTCAATAGTTTGTTATGTATTAATCTCCTTACGTTAGGATCGGTATGGGTTTTAATCTGTTGGATCAATCTACTTTTCTGTCAGTGGCTCATTAGTATTGCCGTTGTTTATTGATGCAAAGTATATTTGTCTTTTTACTAACCTAACCCAAAAACAGAAAGCTCGGACCTGCTCTGCTTTGGAATTCTTTCTTTTTTCCTTCTATCTTCTTTCTCTTTTCCCTCTTTCATTCCTTTCTGTTCGCAGCCTGAAACACTCTGCTGGGATGAGATCCCAACCCCGAGCAGACTCGGGATCTTACCAGGGTTCCTGCTGGTAGAGTAGCAATAAACCATTTCACTTTTCTGACTCACAGAAGGTCTAAGCCTGCACACTGTTGGCTCTCTATCCATATGTCTGTCCCCATTCTACAGAAGTTTTCAGGACCAACAGGTTTTTGGGACTCCGCTGAGGAACGAATAGATCTGCAGATCTATGAGAGTTAAAGATTCAAACACAATCAAAAAATCAAAGATTGCTGCCTGTTTTCATCTGAACTTTTTTGTTAAAAAAAAAATCCAAAAATTTTTGCAAAGTGCTCAACTTTGAAAATTTCTTCCTTGATAGTCTAGATCTTTTCCAGTTAAAGATCTTTAGTTCACTGAGTGTGTTTTGAAAAAATTAGTATTTTGCCCGTAGATAGCTGAGTTTTGACTGTTTGCAAAAGTTTGAAACCTCTGCAAAAGTTAAAATCCGATCAGAAATCAGCCTACTATCTTCCCTGCCATCTTATTATCCTCATTATAGTTCTGTCATTTAACCTCAGATCGTTTTTCTTAAAGCTATTGTAAATATGTAGAAAAGTGCCTACTGCTGGTTTTTGACAGAAAAAAAAACCAAAAAATCAGCAACTACAACCAAAAAGACAGTTTCAATCTACGCCTATAAACATGGCAGCTCGGAATGTAAATTGGCGAGTGAACGCTTGTACCTCGCAGCATGAGAGCCCATGGAGAACTTATCCCACTTTCGAGCTACTCAAGGCACTCTTCAGCGAACCCGGCATGTTTTTCAGTGCTATCTCAGCTAACCGGTCCTACCTGATTGTCTCACCTCCACAACGAAAAAGTCTGTTACAAGGGCATCTCACGTCCCTTTGTAGTGCTTTGGCTACCAGGGAACGCACCTTCCATCTCGTGTCTCTTTTCCCCGCTTTTCAAATGGCGGTTCCATGGGAAACGTGATGGTCTATTGCTTTACCAAATCCAGTTCACTCGCTACCCCTCACGAAATCAAAAGAATTTCCCAAGTTTGGGACGGAGCATAAATCAAGCTGGATTCCCATAGCTGCATTCATCATGTTTTCCCCCCCATGTAGTATTTTTGATGTGAACCACGAAGATGTGCGGTTCAACCTATTTTCGGAAACCTTACAAGGACCTGCACTGAATGGTTTTAGCATTTGCCGCCGGATCTATCACCAGTTTGGCACCTTACGGGACATGTCTTTTAAGATAGTTACCAGCCGTCGAGGATGCTTCATGATGATCATTACACTCACCTGAAGAAGAGGCGATTAGACCATGCGTGATTTTATCACTCTCGGTTCCTGCACTAATCAAACAACGTGTCCCGTTTGCCATGCTTCCAACGCCGAAAATGCAAAGTGTTTCTTCGTAAACGCTATGAGCAGAGCTCGAAAGTTAGTTTTCTTGCTCCTTCAGGAGGAGTTTGCGCCACCTTGATTCTTGCTCAAGCCGCTGCCAATTATCCCATAGAAGATAATCTGATAATATCCAGCGAATTAAAAAAAGGATCATCAGCCAAGCAAGCCTAAAATTTTTTTGGGCCCTTCGCCCACCACTTTTCGTCTGATCCATCATTCCAAAAGATGGCACATGATTTGTTTGCATTAAAGAACAGTTTGGCCCGGCCTCTCCCATTCCCATACGAGAGAGATCTCCCGCGGAGAATTTTGTTCCTAACAATGTTTCACAAAGACCGCGCTTACCTACAGCTGCCGCGCGTTGGCACTTGAAGCTCCTCCGTCATTCTCTTGCCGGAAGATTGAGAAGAAGAGCAGTATTATGAAGAACCTTCTTCCTCAAGCAAAGAATGATCAAGTGTTGGTGAACCGCTAGCGACCTACTATCGGGTATATGGAATTGATGAGGAAGAATCTGATGAAGAAGAGGGTACCCAGGGGTGATGCAAGCAGGACATTCATATGCTTTTTTACTCGCTCACAAGGAAAAGAAGTAGAAGTTGCTGCCCAGTCCAGCAGGGGTTTTGGGAGAAGGCCGTGTCGAACGCACCTCCGATCATTGGCTAAAAGAGGTAATCCTCTTCCTACTCAACTCCTGGCAAATCTTTTACCAGAAAATCTTTCCCTATCTCTCCTCCAATCAGTCTCTCACATTCCTACTAAGATACCACAATCCTATTCCATCATCGCGATGTGAGGGACTCATTCCTTTACCAACGCAACCCTTGGCCGCATTTGATATTATAAGATCCAATGCAAAAAAAGACAAGAAGATCCCATGTTCTGAAGCTGAATCTTCAATAAACCCCGAAAGGCTTGTAAGATTGACTAAGTAATATCCAAAGTCAGCTGGTATAATCTCATCCGGTTTCCCTAAAAGGAATTCCTATCCACATCTCCCCCTGAATCTCATATAATGTTTCTGTCACATCTGCGTCGGGCAAGATATAGAACCTTTTTATCTCTCCTACTAATCTGACCACAAGCTGAGTATTGCATAATGATTCCGGAGCTTCTGATAACGTCATGCTGGAAAAAGTCTACGGCCAAGAGCTTTGGGCCTCACTCTTCCAGCCTTTCGGCAGGTTTATTATTCTTGAAATGCAAGTTCCGTTGGTTTGGCCAAATCAAGGATGCGCATTTGCATTGCGTCTTTCAGATAAAAGATTTAAATGACAGTCCGCGTTGCTAACATTCTTCTGGTAGCCCTATGGAATTTTTTGTCTGGGAAGGAGTTTTTGCAGCGAAGTTGGTGAGAAATTCCATATGGACTTGTCCAAAGCTAGAATTCCAGTCAGGCGTAATGCCTACTTTTGGAGCCTGAATCACAAAGATACTTGTTACGCATCCCCCCCCGCCCCCCCCGCTCTGAGACCCCAACTCCAATCCTTTTTGAATCATCAGGATGGGGAATTACTTCTTATCTACTGAGACAGATAAAAACAAGGGGCTGTTCTCGTTCAGGAAGGAGATCTTAATAGGATATGGGGGACATTGCAATTCGATGTGAGCTGTTCAACTAGTGGATGTGGCACTGGGGTCCGTGCTTGATATCTCCTGAGGAAGAAGTCATTCCTCTCTCTTTCAATTGCAGTTTTTCAACACCAACAATGACTGTGGTCATGAATCTCTCTTTACTCGGTATGCAAGCCGCCAAAGGAAAGAGGAATTAAAAATTTAAAAGTGCAATGGGTTGATGCTGAGCGTGGTTGTACAACAAGTCAAAAGGATTTATCAAGTAAAGAATGAAGAATAGGCACTACCGTAATTGCGGTATGGACAGAATGAGGAGTTTGATGCTTTTCAATTGAATCAATTCCAAGATGCTCAAAATGAAAATGGCTGATCATGGCCTGTCTCAGCATTCTCTCTGCACCACATCCAGGTTTGGAAAACAAACAAGTTACCACCATGACGGTGGTTTTCCGCCGAGCGTGCCGGATAAAGTCTCAGCATGGGCAGGGTGTTCAACGTGATAATTGTCAAACTAATTGCCTTTCTGGAAAAATTAGGAAAATTTTTAAAACGAGTTGTATTTTGAAGGATCCACTCTTACATGTGTGAATCAATCAATGTCAAAACCACGAAACAAAGGAGAAGGATGGCCATAGGTCAGCCAAGGAAAATAAAATTTGAAGGGCCTTGGTTCTCTGGACGCCTGGCTGACAGGCATGACCGTTTTGTAAAAAAGAGAGGCGGGATGATCCTGAATCATCCAGAGACCGACCAGTCAAATTCGGTTCGGAGGCACATCCGCAATTTTGAACATCGGGAAATGGTGCACGCAGAAGAAAAGTGAAAATTTGTCAAGTTACTGAAAAAAAAAAAATATATGGATTTGTATTGGCATGGTCTTATGCCGATTTAAAAAAAAAAAGTTTTTTTTTTTTCCTCAGACGAAGGGAAGTTCAGCACGACATCCATGGAAAGAAGGTGCCAAACCCTTCCGTCAGAACAACAGAGGCACTATTAATCCCAAGGATCTCGATGGCACCATCCAAGCAGGAAAAGATCCAGTACTAAGAACCTAGTGACCATCATACGGAAGCTAGTTGTTGATGAGAATAAGCGGTCGGGCAAAGTCCTTATAACGACACTTGGGGGGTAGATCGCAAGACTCCCAAGATGGTCCCTCGTTTTATATGCACATTTTCAAGTGTTATATGGCCTGATGATGAGCCTTCCTATTTCTGCTGAAACTCCCACTCTGCGCTTGGCACGAGCCATTGAAGATGAACTTCCAAAGAGTTCTCGAAAAGAGAATCATGTATCTGGCAGAGAACTTGAGAAAAGAGAGTGAAGGTGGTCGATCGGATCCTATGAACATCCGATCAAGTTAAGAGGGCTTTTGACAAGAGGCCAAGCAGAGAAATTTTCAAGTGGGAGATAGATCTCATCTTTTTGTGGGACAATGACGAAGAGAGCCAAAGGGGAATGCACGGGAAATTTGATCCCTATTGATTGGAGGGGACCCTTCAAAATCAAGCAAATTCAATGGAGAGGAATAGGTTCGATC